>NMRA01000267.1:96062-214956 GCA_002633005.1 Phoronis australis
ACTTTGATGTGCACAGACGTTTTCAATGAGGTTGTTCACGTAAAACGCTAAGAACCCAGCATCAATTATCGCTCTGTATTTTATTGTTTTGGCCTTACAAAACTTGATCGACCCTGGGACATTTTGATACATTGTTCAAGCTACCCCTGGAGCGCGTGTTTGGGTAAATCTGAACGATAAATATTTTCGAAAATATATCCCAAAAATGCACAAAAAAGTGAATTAGTGAAATGTACTGTTTTTAAGATACATTTGAAAAAAGAAGCCACTCACTCACTGTTTGTTATCATATTGTGAATACGAACACGTTTGACGTTCGTAAGGAGACGAACGCTGGAAACTTCGCCAGATGTCGCAGGACTGTGCAGAAGATGAAATAAGATCGTTCACGACTTTAGGGCACTCACGACTTTAGGGCACTCACGACTTTAGGACCTCTGACGGTATGGCTGTGACTGTGTAAACTGTAAATTGGCAGGGCCTACACAGGCAGCAAGGTGACTGTCACTACAAAAGTTAATTGGGGATACTGGACTAGTGACCACCATCTCTAGCTGGTCCCAGTAGTGATACCGTAAGCTTTCCAAAGAATTATGCCACAATGAAAGATTAAAACATCAAAGTCACATTGTTATAAGTACCGTTTGTGCTTAGAGGGACACCTTACTCCTTACTAGACCGCTTTGGCTTAGGTTAGTAGGGCGTCGATGTCTTTAGTTCCTTCCAACTCGAACAAATGCTCCCATAATCAAACTTTTTCTTCGAACAGTCATTCGTTCAGTTGCCCAAAAAGGCAACTGGTCATTTTTGACACTGCGTGCTCTGTATAAATAGGACCTTCTACTGGAGCTAGGCAATTACATCGACCTGGATAGCGCAGGCATACAGGGAGGATGTATTTCAAAATACAGCCAATAAAATCAAATGAACCATACAGATAGGAACATGGAGTTATGATTAACACATACCATGACTCTCGATACAATTTAGTCGGCACAAATTGAATATGTTCATGAAAATCTGTTGTGATTTGCTCGAGTTTCTCTTGCCGGGTGCCATTTTGAGGAAGTTGCGTGAAATAATGCATGCTGATGAATAAAAAGTCCAAGGGACACAAATCTTACAAATTTCACCTGATACTTTCCCATGCTATTTTGCAAGTGTCACACGACAGCGTCACATGCTTCGTTCAGTCTCGCGCTAGCCTTTGCCTAACTCACGTGACTCAGATGAAATACTTTGTGGTTATCGCGCTCGTGGTGAAAAAGTTAGCGATGACCAAAAAGTGGAGTTGCATTTCTTTGCCAAATTTACCTTTCATTGTCATAGCTATACTTCATCGAAGATATGTGTAGAAATAGAAAAGACCACTGAAGAAAGTAAGCACTTTTTTAAGTCATTGTTTTAAGTGTGCAATGTATTTTCGATGAGGTGAAAACTCGCAATCAGTGACCGGATTTGGCCTACCGCCCGTTTAAAATACACGAGACAAAATTCGTACAGAATGCGATGGGAAGTATTGTAGCCCCTAACCGGCCAATTGAGGGGCTACGTGTTGCCTATACTGGAGCCAGCTAGAGACGATGGTCACTGTCTATATGGGGATGCGTGAATGGCAACATGTACATAAGATTGCTTAGTACCCTGTGCACCTTGTGAGGCTGCACACAAGTACCTCTACTTAACTATGAGCCATAGCCCGTTATAGACATCAGTTGGTATAACATAATTTACAAAGCGATATTTCGAGACACATATCTCCTCTTCAGGCTACTATTTACAACTACTTCACAACCTGAAGAGGAGATATATGTCTCGAAATATCGCTTTGTAAATTATGTTACCTACTGATGTCGTTTGGATTTTTATTGCACTGTTTTGATGTAAAGACAAGATCTCTATTTAGAGAGTTTGAAAGAACTGAAATTAAACTCGTAAAAACAGATCAAAGTCGTGTTTTCAATAAAATATGTATATGAGAAAGATTACTGCCACATTATACTAAATACCTCCAGTGAAGATGTTAAGGCTATAGACTAGAGAAAAGACAGTGTTGACTACTGATATTGAACTCTAGAAATTTGCATCGAGTTTGGAATTGGTATTGTGGAGAACACTGGGTGCTGTATTAATAGCTGAGATTAGGCGACCCAGGAATCGAACAAACGACCCTGGTAAAACCGGCAAGCGTGCTAACAATTTGACAAATAGGCAGTTGCCCGTTAGCGTGTGGCTGACAGAGGTTCATGTGATTCACCAGAAGCACGTCTACAGCATTCCCCCTTTCTTACGGAACAGGTGCGCCTCCTGGCTGCAGATCTCGGCAACACCTTAGTATCAAGAAAATTTGCCCTCAGCAACAATACCCTGAACCTTGGAATTTACCCTTAGTAACACAACCGTGTTCTGGATCCATACTAATGGTGCTGTGTCCGAGGTCCGTAGGCCTCTAGGCCCCTGAGTTGGCAGTGCTTCCTCAGTATATCATCCATTAGCCAAGTATGCCAATCTTAGCAATAGCTGAGATTATCCAACCCTGGAATCAAACCGACGACACCGATACAACCGGCCAGCGTGCTAACCATTTGACTAGTAGGCAATTACCTGTCAGCAAAGTGGCTTACAGTAGCTTGTATGATTCACCGGAAGCATGTATACAACAGTGCCATTTTTAGGAACAAAAAGTCCAAGGGAAATAAACGCTACAAATTTCACCGGATGTCATCCCATGCTACTCTTTGCAAGTGTCACGCATAAGGTCGCGTGCTTCGCTTAGTCTCGCGCTTGTCCTTGCCTAACTTGGTAACATCAATTGAACTACTTTGTGGTTATCACGGTGAAAAAATTAACAGCAACCAAAAAAGTGGAGTTGTAACTATTCACCTAAGTCATTTAAATTTCCTTTGACATGCATCATCGAGGCTATGTGTAGTAGAACCATAAAGAATCGCTGAAGTAAGCGCTTTTAAAGTGACAATTTTAAATGTAAAATGTATTTTTGACGTTGTGAGAACCTCTTATTCGGTGACCGCTCAGTCTCTTGTTGTGGCCTAACTCGCGTGATGTCAGTTAAAATATTTTGTGGTTATCGCGCCTAGTGAAAAATTTAACAGCAACCAAACACTGGAACTGGAATTCTTTGCCAAAGTCATCTTAATTCCCATAGACATACTTCATCGAGGATATTCATAGAGCCAGAAAGGATAGCTGAAGAAACTAAGCACTTGTTTATGTGATGGTCTGATGCCCATAATTGAATGAATAATTTCCTCAGAAGAATAATCATTCGCAAAACCTTTTTATTGGAACTTGTGACCTCGCCAAAGTTCATGATACCAAGTTCAATGTTACTTCTCGTTAGCCAGGATGAATCTTTACTTTTCCGTGCTGTTAATCCTCCAAAACTCAGGGATGTTCCTGACCAGGTTTGAACCTGTGCCCTTTGGTAAATAGCTCTTATGACATATACCAATTTTCGGATGGATTTGAGCTATTTTAAGCCATCTAGTCGACATTTTATGATACCCCTTGAAGTACACCATTTGCAGTGCATTTGTGGGCGCATTTCGACGCTCTGTGTTGCTCTTGTTCGAAAAGTTGTGCCCATCAGACTCCGTGCAATGAAAGTGGTAGCATATGAAAACAAACGTCAATGGCAAATAAAGTATGAAGTCGTGTTTTACCTGGTTGGCTATAAGTTGACTAGAGTCTTGCATTTTCGGGAAAGTGTTGCAACTTATTTGCGCCTTTTTATTCTTTATGTGCTAATGGCGTAACGGTGCAGTCCAGGAATATCCCTGAAAACTGAAAATGAAACTTATGAAATTTGATAAGTTGAAACATTTGCTTTAAGTCTTCACTCTGAGATACAAGTTTTTTTCAGCTGTTTTACAAGGCTTGACGCTATGGAACTCGCCAAGTCGCATTTTGCGACCTAGCCAAAATCCCAGGTCGCATTTTCAAAATTCAGCTCACATCCATGAATGCCAGGTCACAAAATTTTCCCGCATTTTTATGCACCAAAACTTAAATTCAAAGGCTGTTGCCGACATGAAAGTTGAATCAGTGCTCCCTAACCAACATACGCATTCAAGTGGCTATGTTTGCAATGTCAAAAGGGAGAAAATTTTCGTCGAAAAATATCCGCGATTTTGGTAGGTCTGACCTGCTATATGACTGTCATCAATGTCGTTAAAGATCCAAACTAACTTTGAGTGCAAACTTCCTCCATTTTTTATTCGCAGCCCAAACTTTGCAACTTCACTCGACGTTTGAAATACATGCTGTTGAAAAAAATCCATGAAACGTTACCCTAGCTGAATGACGTATGGAGATGTGTGGGTACAAATCAGTGCAAATTTCCCAACAAAAATGTTAAACTTATGCTGTTTAAGTACTCGACAATTAGTTTCCAGGTTCAAATAAAAAACCTCGAAATTATTCCCGAATCCGTGCAGTTTCCATCGGGTAATTCAAGTTTGCTCTCTCCTCAATGCTTTCCATGTACGGGAAAAATAGGTCAGTTACAAAACGACACACATGGCACAAGTCTTGACTTTTTTTCGAAGGTATACAAAGATGGTTTTTTTTACATATTGAGAAAAGACGTTTTCTTTGAATTTGTTGTGTAAAATGAGAGTGACTCACTATATGCTGCATGTCAATTTCAAACCACGTGAGGTCGTTTGTAGTGCACTATGATGGGCGCTAGCCTGAACTGTGAGTGCTTAATTGGTTATTCTCAAAAGTTGAGGTGGAGCTCTTAGTAGAGCATTGAGCCCTTAATATGAAACACTTCAAAGGTAGGGAGTAGGTGCATACATCAGCGCATTTGTTAAACTGAGTGTTTGCGGTATTGAAAGACTGCAATAGTACGAAATGATATTATAATATGACTTTGTGTGGCAAACTCCATCTACTAGGGGTAACTTTCTGGCTATCGTTAGCACCTACACTGTACGGTTTTGAGCCACCCGCAATAATTTTGTTTTTAATTGCCCGCTTCAGCCGGAGTGACATTTTTTCTTTTGGAGTCTGAAAATTAGTTTTACGGCGTCATTCGGGGAGCAAAAAATTGGCAGTGGGGTGCATGAAGATAATAAAAAGTTCGCTGACCACAATTTCGCATCTACCCATTTAGTTGGAATAGCTGGCTATGGGCATAGACCATCGGGCCTAGGGAACTTCGACCCGAGGAACACCGGAACAGGAAAATATTAGGTCTGAGCTACATCGGTTCAGGGGAATATCATAAAGGCATCGCTGGGAATCTATTAAATTCATTTGTCAAATAAACCATTGGCACCCGAGTGCTTAACAGAGCCAAGCTGGTATACTCTTTCACTTAGGACTGTCGCTGAATTCTCTTTTGTTGTGCAGCTTTGGAGTGGTGCGCCCATGTCGGTTCACGCATTTGAATCGCTGGTGTAAGCTTACACTTTACGTTGGCCATGTGATTGACCACTCGTCTGCCACGCACGTAGCCCCAGAAACAAGTAAAGGGTTTGAGAATTTCTTGGCAACTTAAGAACTACATTGCTGAAATTAAGACATGGCCGTAGTTTGGCAATTAGTAGTTTTGTCATTTTCACGTTTCCTGTCTTTTGCGATAAGAAACGAGACGCACATTTCCAAGCCACAGTTGTCTGCCAGCACTGCGGTTTGCGCGCTAACAACGGGACCGACCAGTGCTGCAGTGCGATATCGGGGATTTTGTTGTGGATATTTGATACGGACAGAAAATCCTAGAGTACATTCACAGCATTGGCTTACCTGCGATGATGATTTCATGCAAAAGGTCAATCGGTATTTTGATTAAAGAATCATTGAATTAGTACCAAAAGACCAATATAGCCTAAATACTGAAGTTGGAATTATTTTGAATTAATGTCTGGGCCACAGTAAACAATTTGATACTAGAAATTCAGAGCGTACATTTATCACGTACTTCCGCCACACTAACTCACCTTACATAGAGTTGGCTTACAAAAATTTCTTAGGAGATATCAAAAAATTAGTATGTTGTACTCTACAAGCACTCCACTAAATTATCATATAAAACAAAAAAATGTAACTATGCAACTCACAGAAAATTAACGTTAACAATGGCACTGCCTTGGTCCATCAAACCCTTTTAAAGGCAATTTCCCCAGTCAGATAAAATGATAGGGGAAAAGTTTATACATTCTTTGAAAGCTATCAATGAGACCTAAAATTGATGTATTAATTATTTTCCTAGGATGAAAACCTTTTTCAGATTTGGTCAAAATGTTCTCTGATTGTATGTCCGTCAAAAATGGAATGGCCCATCTCTCTCAACTTGTCTGCCTAAAATTGGTCGAACGTTCGCACTCCCACAGCACTGTTTTATGATACAAAGCTAGTGTATTTCTCTACATTTTGTTGCCGTTGTGACTCAATGACTGATTTGTGTTTTTTTTTTGTTTACAGATGCCACGTTCCCGTAGGCGACATCGTTCCTATTCTGACGACGATGATGGTTATGTGTCCCGTAAACGACATCAGTCGTCGTCACGTGATAACTATGGCGATTACAGCAGGCGGCGTTCTCGGAGGTAAGCCTAGTCGCCAATTAGTATTGAAGTTAAGTGGTTCCATGCACTTATATGGGAAAAGACCACTAATATTGTAGGTGTAGGAAGTTTTCCAACTGAGGCCATCGATACCTTTATTTTGGGACCAGATGTTGGGCTGGCAAACAGCAGAACTTCCCCATATGCCAATGGAATGGTGCCAGCATTGGTGTCAGAAGGAAGATACTGATACTGGAACTTTCGTTGGTTATCTAAGGCCCTGAAAACACTGCTGTAGGGCGAGTATTTTATGATGATGTCAATGTTGCCTCAGAAATGTTACAATAGGGTCAAGTTCTTGTAATGATTTTTTATGGAAAACCTTCAACACAATTCAATTGGTAGTGCCAGGAAAACTCTTAGATGAGTTGTGTATATGTAATTGTGCACATGTTCTGTAGAACCCAATTTTTTCTGATTGGCCGATTTCGGGTTTGAGTTTCTAGACCAATGAAAGTGAAGTGAAAGTTGTGTCACTGTTTGAATTAAACAGCTTTCTGATCTTTAGGATATCACAGTTTTGAACAGTTACAGTTATAGTTAATTTTAGTAACAAAAAGAACAAGTAATAAATGACTGAAGTAGAGATGTATTACACCAGGGCAGTCCATATCAGTATCGGATAGTGGTGCATTGTGGGAACACCATACAAAGGAAAGTTAATTTGCATTCAAATCACAGGAACAACTGAAAGGCAACTAATAGGGGGAGTGGAAATGGTTCCATTGCCCCGCCTCCAAACTCCAGTTAAGATTCCCAAAACCCCAGTCCTGGACCAGCAAACAAATTTTGTGTCCCTGCCCCTAAAGTCCACACAGGCACCGAAAATACTCCATACCAGGGGTACAAACTCCAGTACCACCCATGGTGTAATTGTACTTGTAGTTCCAACAATTATGGTCTTGTACCTGTTGTTGGCAATATTGCTGACTGTCAGGTGCTGCCCCCTGCAGACTTGAACATCAAACTTAGCAAGATTTAGTTATTGATTCTGTGCTATGTCTTAAATCTTTCTGTTCATAATGAGCAGTTTGTGATAAGAAAACTAACTTTTTGTATTCTGGTTTGACTAATGTAAAAAAGTTGTAATAATTAGAAGCTATTGACTAGTATTTGTTGGTATGAGTGACACTTGTCAACCAACATCAGCTGTTCCTGATGTTTTAGGGTCATGCCGTGAGACACTTGATTTACAAAGCTCCCTTTGTACATTAAAAGCCCGCTCTTTCAATTTCTTATTGAAATACTCCACCCTGTTTGGAACTCTTGGTCTTTGTTTGAAAAGCTTTTACCATGTATTTGAAAAAAGAAAAAGGACTTCACTAAAAATGTTGCAGACCAAAACCAATTATGCTGTTTTCTTAGGTGCTAGCGTAATTTGTCAATATATCTTATTCGTTATTCTCTGCTAGTATATTAATTTGTGAGCTTTTTTCATGGACCCTTAAAATGTAAATGTATCCCAAAAATTTCAGGTGTTAGGTACAATGGACAGCAGTGTTTGTAAGTGTAGGGCTTATTATGCAAATGATTAAAATGGTGTGGCAAATATGTGACGTTTTCCGAAATTGATAGTATCTGGATTTACAGTCAGTGGCAGACTTTCAGTAAACAATGAATGGGGGCTGATCACTTGGGACCGGTGACCCATATCGCCACCTAGCTGTACCAGGAGTTACTTTGTCTTCGCAGCAGGTGGCACAGGAGAACAGTTTGGTTTTGTGAAAAAAACTTATACATTGTATTTGCATTACAAGATGTGTTTGGAGCAAAAGTGCCTCCTCGTCCTCTAGAGGGCTATAGTATCCAAAAGTCTCCCAGTTTCCCTCAGTTTTGGTGCTTGTCAGTTTCTATCATCCTTCACACAGTCTTAGAATTTAGGACATCATATGAAAAAATAAATTATATTTCAGCTAATGTTTATTCTGTTTATTCAAATGTGTTTACGAATTTCAGGCTGGGTTGTTGTTTTTTTCGTGTGGTGTTTGAATGGCAGGACCTTAACTTTGAGAAATTTATTCAATGATTCAATTGTGACTCAGTTAAACTGGAAGTTGATTAGTTATGTATGTCTTCGTGAAACCATTCGGATTTGTGTAATTATAACTAATAGCATTTGTGTGATTTATTATTTTTTGGGGTTATTTACTGTCTTCAAGTGACAGATAGTTTCTTTTTTAAATTAGGACTTGTAAAGATAGAGTGTTAACCAGATGAGAATATCTTCAGTGTTCAGAATGAAATAGGATTTAAAGTCAAGTACTAAGTTCACTTGAATTACGAACACGCTTACGTTTTTTTGATCCAAGCAGGCAAGCTGTTCTCAAAGGGGTCATTTTTGCCAGCAGTTACTTTGTTTCCTTACCACCAGAGTCACTTTTAAGCGAAAATTCACTGTTCACTCTCTTCCATGAATTGATTAATGTAACAATAAACTCAGACCTACAGCAAAAGTGACACTTGTAACCAAAAAACGCTAGCCAGTTTGTGAACAGGGAGTATACAATCTGCCAGTCCCATGTAGTGTATGGTCAGCTTTTCTCCATCCGACTGACAGCCATATGGCTGTTGCTTATCACTTCCCAAATTTAACATTTATTCTTTTGTGGAGCTATGACTGTCGTAGTTTTGAAGAGGTAGATCACCTACACACTTCTGAGCTGATTCAAACAAGTAAAGCTTAATTTATCATGCCGCCCACTCAGCTTTTCATTTTTTGTCGTCATTGAAATTCTCTGTGTAACAGTAAAGTTTATTGACATTATAACGGTGAATGACGTAATAGTTTGATGTAAAAGTGATTTGCAGACCACCAATGAGATGAACTCCCTACTGACTTGCAGAATCAGGGAGGGCGGTGTGGTTCCAGGAAGTGGCCATTTCTGCTCATTGAGCAACTACGATCTGCCATCTTTCCTCAAAGACATACATTGTCACCATCATTAACCTTCCTTTAAAGCACTGCGGATCACAATCTCGATTTCAATATTCAAAAATGAGAAAACAGGAGAAAGGCAACTTTAATTCAAAGTTTGAGTGTGATGATGAAGGTATACACAGCCAGTGTGTCATGTCCATCAACACGCTAGTTTCGTGTACAAACTTGTGCCATATCCGCGCTTCTCCGATGTCCCACAGGAAAGGGAAACCGCCAACATAACGCCTCGGCATTCTTTATTATACCATAAACCACGGGAAAACAAAACACCAATACCTGACAACTTTTCAGGTACTTGTTGAGACCAACTTTACTACTGTAAGTGGTGCAATTGACCTATCGCCAGGACTTTGAGTGACAGCTTAAGAGACCAATCAGAACGCAGCATTCTTGACACACCTTCGTTTCCAAGCCACCATTTTACCCAACAAACACTCATTGTCGGGTAAAATTTATTGTTTGTTTGTCAACATTTCGCAAGGGGGCGGAGCTTGCGATAAGTCAATTAAAAAGTTAACGCACAGTGAACTTTGGCCAGGATGGGTGCTTTATTCAGGTAGTGCATTTTAGTGATTGCACACGCTAGTCAGAATCTACCATTGTCATTGTGTTCACTTGGTCTTACAGCAATAGCTACGGCCGTAGCCACAAGTATCGCTCCAAGTCACGCACTCCTGATTATAGACGCGGCCGTCAGCGTAGCAGCTACACGTACAACAATGGTGGCCGGTACTCAGACGACGACAGCTATCGTGAACGCAGCAGTCGCCGACGTCATAAGCAGAGACGCCGAAAGCGGCGTCACTCCGAAAGCTCCGACCGGTCGGCTACACGGGTGAGTAGGATGCGCGTGCCCCGCAGTCATTGGTTTAAGCGTTTTTCAATTGAAGTTTATGGACTGTTTTATTGTGTTAAGGGTGTACTAGCAGGATCTGGCCGATGGCTGCGGTATTTGCTTGTGTTGTAATACTTGGCGAGTGAATTGCTAGTGAGGGGTGGGGGTTTGTAAGGTTGATGCGCGTCTGTGTGAAATGTGTGTCCTTGCTTGTGTGTTGACTGAGTTTGTGCGTCCCTCACTGCGGTCTCCTCCTATCTGGCCACCTTCATGAGAGGATATAGTTCTTCATATTTGTCTTGTTCTGCTTTAATATGGTCCGCAATCCATAAAGGAAACATTGGGACGTTTTATTTCTTGTTAATTCTCTATCCAAAAACCTCTCTCATTGCACTTGTGGTTGGGTAATGTTAGAATGAACATTGTGTCCATGAATGATGTACAGGTCGAAAAGTAGATCCTTCGAATATTGCCTCATTGATTAGCTTACCCAGTATGGGTATTTATAGTTGCTCTAATGTTCACTAATGGGTTCATCTCTTGAGCACGCGCTCAAAGCAACACAGCACTGCTCTCTCTCATCATGAATTCACAGTGTTGATGTTTGTTAGGTCGCATCATTTACAGTAATATTGGCATCAGCATTGTCAGCGCTGCTGCTGTTATTGCTGCTGCTGCCGCGCGTACATTGGAAAACAAGCAGGCTTGAGTTGACTGGCACTGTGTGCGCATACATTATGTCAATTGCCTTCTGAGATGGTCTATTTAAATCCTCTTGCAGGAATCACATTAAGACATGATTCATACTACTGCACAGTATGCCCTTTGTCTCACAGAGCTAGCATTTGCAGGCTTAAGTAACCTCACTACCGGAAGGTCACATTGATTGATTCTTTCACATTGGTGCTATCTAGCTAGTTCATGACAGTCTGTGGTTGTGGTCACTCCATGTCAAATAGCTATTAACACGCTGTGTCTGACTTTGGTTATAAAACAGGAAAAGCCTATGTAATCAAAGCTAGTATTCTGGACTTTGTGGAGGATGTGGGTCGAATACATTAAGTGTAAAATTTCTCTGCTGCTGGTGTTATCTTCAGACCTGGATCAGAGATGAGGTGCTGTCCGCTGTTTTGGTTTCTGCCATGATCACTAGATGTCTGTGGTTCTGCCTTTACATAATCAGCTGTTGTCAGTTTATACTGCCTTCTAGTGGACATCTTGGCCTCAGCTCACTGGAATGCCAGTGATCCACGCCATTTGGCTTTCATAAGGGAAGCTTGTGGTCTTGGAAACCTGATCCGTTTAGCCTATTTTTGTGCACACACTCACACATGTGTTAGACCTTAACTCTGGCTGAGCTGATTAATGGTGCTACACAGTGGGCTGGCCAACCAAGGCGCATGCCCACCACATCAGAAACTGGCTTGCTGGTGTTGGCGCACTGAGGAGTGCTGTGATAAACTTGACTGCTCTGTGGAACATGAAATCTGATGCTGCCCTGGCTACTGCTAGCGCAACATGGAGGAAAATGCCGGCCACTGATGGAAAAGAGAAACGTAGATACAAGGTCAGTGCGTTCCGGTCTCTCTGGAGCTGGGAGTGGTGGAGTTGGTCCAATTTGGTGATTATGTGGGATGAACTTTGAGGGAGGGAATTTTGGTTATATGTATCCTAAGTTCAGAGAAGAACAATTAATGCTGTGTTGCTGGGTTGGGTCACAAACCATGAAGACCAAAGTCTGGAGAAACAACGTTTTCTCGAAGTTTCTTATCTCTGTGTTCCTTTGAGTCAAAATTTATGCTGTGTTGTGTTGTGGGACAGGTGAAGATTTTGAGAAAAAAGCTATCTGTTCCATTTTGTCATGTGTATAATTCACTCACACTCGGGCATTTTTAACAGTTTTCAAACTGATAAGTATCAATATGGTTATCAGTTTTATTTTTTCTGGAAATGGAAGTTACTGTTTGTTGGGAAAACAGTTCTGAGATCAAAGACGAATGTGTTATATGCCAGCTGGAATCTATATAAATGAACTTATTAATGAAGTGAGTTGTCGTCAATTCTGTTGAGAGTTTTGTTAATGGTGGTTGGCTTTGGTAGTTCCAATTTATTTCATTTTTTTGTCATTTCAGTTTCAGTGTGATTATTTTCATTATAAAGGGGTTGTGGCTCCTTAAATATTTTTTTGGATTCCATGAATTTGTTTGCTTCAGTCTGAATGTCCCAAAATGGTAGATAAACAATATGCAGCTTTTCCCTGGTAGGAAACCTTTCCCTCAATCACTGGTTTATGATCCCAGCAAACATTTTTGTCTGTAAATTAAGACCAACTAAATCAACAGTATTGGTAACTTTGGTGCTTTTAAGTTCACAATTACCTAAATTGTACCCGTAAATGTTTTTTAATCATACCCCTGTGAGATAAATATCTACGTAACTTTGAAATTTTCAAAGAGGAAAACTGCCATACATGGTTGCCCTGGTTAAGGAGATGAAGTTGAAGTTAGTATTGAGAGGTGGTGGGAGAGTGATACACTTGGCCTCTCAAGATTAGACAATTTTGGGTCATCTTCCCCCCACTTAGGTAATGACTCCCAGCTCCAGAGGCTATCAGCTTTCGTTATTTGACCTGGGAAAATGAGAAGAAAATTGTCCTGGAAAGCAATTCCTTTGTGGGCTGGCTTTTGATATAACTGCAATTCAGGAATGAGGATTTTTGGGCTTTCGCTTTAAACCATGGAGTCCTCTCGTAGCCTGGCCTCTATTTCATCAGTTCTTGTATTTGTTAACCGAGTTCTTAAAGTTTAGTGCGGAAGTTTAACCACACTGTACAATGGGCTGCAAATTATTTCCAAGCGTTCAGTCATTACATTGTTTCGCTTATTCTTCATTTCTTCCATTTGCAGGGGGTCACCTTGCCATTGAATTATCAAATGCAACAGCAGTTATGAATTTCATTTCAATACAAAATTGCCTGGAAACCCACTGTAAAAAGAATACTACGTTGTTCATTAGTTATCGTTTCATATGTTTAAGATTTTCACATTTTATTTGTGGTAAAGTTCAGAGGCCTGTTTTATCAATAGTTGTAAGTCTGGTCTCAGCTAAGAAGGTCATAATTTCCTGTTTTAATTTGCTCACAGTTCGTTAACGTGACTCGTTATGTCACAATGGGAAAAACTATTGGTTGCAACGTTGCACTTTTATTAAAAAAATGCTGCATCGCATTTGCAATATCCTGCCTGCGGCCATCTTAGCCAGACTTCATGATTAGCTTGGCAGTGAGTAGAAAAACAAATCCTACATCATTTTTGTTCATCTCGGGTTGATTTTCTTTCATTGAGAAAGTGAGCAACTAAAATATTTCTCCATCAACTGTGCTTTTTAGTCTTGTACAATATTTTGAAAAATGTGATCATTTTTAATAATGTGCCCTTTGAAAATTGAAAAATGGTCAATTTTGGCAATATTTTCGTCCATAATTTGTTTTAAGGTTTTGCCATAAATATATGTTTGATGTAATTGAGACTTACGATGTCTTTGCCTCTTTGTATTCTTGAATTTTCTGCATGGTGGCCCCTTCTAATGGTGAAATGAACAAAGCGCATTTTTTTTGCTTAAAATTCCTCTAAATGATGGCATCACCAGTGAGCTTTTGCTTCTTTAGAAAGATTTTAAGCATATAAGATGAGGTGGATTGCTAAAGAGATGCACTGCCTGTTCTCTTTACTAGTGGGAGACAGTTTTAGGAAGATTTCCCTCGCTGTCAGTTTCAGTCAAGTGTGTAAGCTGAGCTGAGCAGGATTTTTAGAATGGATTTCTGTATGGAAACATGCTTGCTTTTCCAATTATCTGTTTAAACCCACACAGCAAAAGGTCACTGTTGTTTCCTTCCTAATTCTGTGGAGAGCTTTCAAGAGTGTGTTTTCCTGGCAAATGGTGTACTGTGCAGGAGTAGTGTTTGCTAGTCATATCAATTGTTGCACTTCCTGTAAATACTCAAAGCTGTCTGTCAAAAGTGTTAAGTTTCTTTTGTTTCAATATTTGACAAATTTGAAAGACAGTTTCCTTGCCAGATGTACTGTTACATAGTTCAGGTGACTTAAGCCATGTGCATTTGCCAGTGCCAGGCAATGGTCAATTCCCATTGCCTTCATTGGTGGCAATCCATGTGACTGCTTGTTTTCTGAAATTTCTCATGATCATTACTGATGTTTTTGTGCATTTTAAATTTTGTCCTCATTTGGCCATGTACCCTGTTTTATCACATATATCTGGGCTTGAATGAATTCGCCAACTGGTGCCATGATCACAACAAAACCCGCATTGCCTGCCTGTCCGTCTCTGTGGAAACCTGACGATTGTTGCCTGTGGTGATGACGCCGCTGCCGACGGGGATGTCGCCGCCGTACAGAGCCGACACGCCACAACGGAGAGAGCGCCAAGTATACAAGATGACAAAGACGGCCACCTGATATACAGACCTGGAGACATACTTCAAGCTAGATGTACTCACCACTTGATTCGTAACGTTCCCAAACTAAATTAATGACATCTTTCATTTTCAGTGAGCCCCTACTAAGCCAGTTTAGCATTTTCTACAGTTATTCTCCTCGTAGCACACAAGGTCGAAATGTTTGCATTTTGTCCTCTGTGTGTTCTGTTTGAAATTTTTACTCGCTTGATTTCAATTTCAATGTGTTTCATAATGCAGAAATTCTTGATAATTTAGTACCATGTCAGATGGTGTTAAGATTTTCTCCTATTGGTTGTACGACAGTCTATTATTTAGACACACCACAGAGCTGTGGTGACCTGTTACATGTAGGCTCAATGGCAACTCCTCCAGCTAAGATGGAGATGTAGCTCTGGTCAAGTGTCTGACCTTTTGCCAACTGCTGTCTAGAGGAATGTTCTCAACTCCCAGCCTGTAAATTATTGAGCTAATCACTCCCAGTCCTGTTTGGCTGCTTCAGTATTTGACTATTTTTTGTCTCCTACAATGCACTCCTCTTGATCCTGATGTTTTTCACAAGCCCTTTCTGATTGATCTCCTGTTTATTTCAAAACAGTTCCAGTGCAATGGCTAATTAAATCTGCCGATCTTTCACTTGTCACTTCCTTTTTCAAGGCTTGTGCTTTTTTATTTAGTCAAATGCCACTGTGTGTCATTCACGGGTTTCTGTTCAATTATATCAAATTTGTTTTCGGCGTCAAAACCTGAAGAAGCTGAACAAAAGTGGACGGGTTCATTGCCGCTAGATTTTTCTAATGCTTGTTGACTCCGTTGGTTTCAGATGAAATTGTACATACATTAGGTGAGGGAACATTTGGAAAAGTTGTCGAAGCCAAGGATCTACAAAAGTAAGTCTGCTTTTTTACTCATCTAGTATCTTTCGACGCCATTAAGAAGCCCGCAAATATTGATATGTTTTTAGACCTTTGTACCAAAATTTGTGGTTAGAAATGTCTTGGTGTATGTTGGACTGAACTACAGGTCCTCCTGCTTGTAAACTGGTTTTGTAGCAAACTGCCTGTGTTTGCTGTAGATTTAGCCACTATGAAGACTGAAAGCTGTTCAAAGAAAAGTCATCAATTTTACTCATTTGTCATTGATAAGTTTCTCGGTAGTTCTGTTTAATCAGATAAATCTGCTCAAGTTAGTTGTTCTTGATGCTGTTTTTTTAGCGTTTACAGCGCCATGCACAACTAGCATTCTTTTTCTTTGTTCAGTATTGCTGATCAATCCAATGGTCTTAGTGCTCCATATTTTTCCCATTTTTTACCTATTGTAGCTTCGAAGAAATTGAATTTGTAGTGCCCATGTCTAGTCTACACCGAGTTATTTTGAAGTTACAGTATATCATAACCCACATTTGAATGCTGTCAGTAACTGTAGATGGCACATTGACTGCAGTTCTGGAACAGTCACTGTTGTTTTTATACTAGTTGAAGGTGTTGGCTCGACCTGCTATGTGTTTGCTCTGTTACCATGAGCTCAATGTGTGGTCCAAGTGTCTGAAGTCTCCCCTCTTTAAATAATGTGTTGCACTCTAGTCATTATCTCCCATCTGAAAGTTTCCTCTTGTAATGAAACTGCGAATTGGTCTATTCTTCTTATCCCTCGTTTTCTACCCAAGTTATCTTTTGACATAGCAAGGTGTAGTAACCCACTCACTGTCTGCCTTTGCACAAGTTATATTGGAGAGATACTAGCTGGATTTTTTCTCTCTACCATTGAGTACTCGTGCCCTTTGTCTGTGAGCTGTTGGACAACGATTGATTTTTAAAGATTAATCAGACACACAGGGACTAACATTATCGATGGTGTCTGTTTTATGAAATATGAGTAAAGACTTGGACAGAAATTTGGTCTTGCACTTCCACTTTGCAATTTTTGGATAAAAGTTTATAAAATCCAAGTAACAATGACCACATTACAGTCTAGAAAGTATTTACAGAAATTTTGTTTTTCATAAATTGCTGTGGGGAGCGTAAGACCAAATTTCTGACTGTAGTCAAGTCAGATCCCAGAGGTTTAGTTCAGCGTCTTCTGTGCTTGTGCGGTCATTTTAATGAACCCAAACTTGTTTCAATCTCAATGTGGATTATTAAGTACATCTATCCACACTGTCATGTTAATTGCCAAATGATACATCCTCTTGACTATTACTGTATTTCAGACTAACATCTGTTATATTAAACTCTGTTAATCACTGTAGAATTGCACACGAGAGTCCTTTGATTAATGAGAAAGCCTAACTAAACCTAGTCCACCTACTAGTAATGTTGCAAGAGTCACTATCAGAGGTTGGTACAGATACCACCAATGTGCAGTTGTTGCCAGCTGCTGTGTACATGCACTATTTATATGCATAGTGTTGCAACATGTTACTGTACAAGCACCACGCACGTCGCGAACTGCAAAAAAGCTGCAACAAAACGTTCCGTGCTCCGAACTTTGCTTGCATATTAAGAGTTGGGCCAAACACTGAACGTGACGGTTCTTTCCATCCCTTGCATGAAGTTGGTGCTACATTATTTCAGTTGGTCATTCAATATGAATGGTCAACGTCCCTGGTGTGGTTGTTCTGAGAGCTCAATTCGTCTGAGACTTGCTTCGGCTATTTTTGGCCCAGGTTGTTAATCATCCTCTCTAAGAAGATGTAAGAAACTGAGTATTGGCTGTGTTGGACGTCTTTATGAGGAATCCTTGTGGTGTAGTCCATGAACTGCTCCTGGTTTTTGTTGTAGTATAAGCATGGATCATTGTTATGACGGAGGTTTCGATTGCATTAAATCCCTGAGTTGCACCATCTTTGAAAACCATCACCTTGGGTCATGTGTTTGGGTGGAACCATTTTTTGTTTTTAAAGCAGTGGGTGCGCATCCCTAGTTGCGTATATATGATTGTGGGACACGTGAAGTTCTATTTATGGCAATAGTCAGATGAAACATTCCCACATTTTGAGAGTCAGGTTGATGCCTGTTAATTGAGATTCTCAAGATGCAGGCACATTGTATCTGACTATTACAACATATAACTTACATGGAGATATTCACTGCCCCTGAGTTGAGTCACTCAGCTTTGAAGTTAGCGACCTCAGCTTGACCTAATTAGTACTTGTTTGACTTGGAGATGTCAAAGGTCGTGATGCTTATGACCTTGAACCAAATAAGTACCACTGATAATTGATTATAGAACTTTCATATTGATACAGTTGGTGTTTTGCTGGTTGAAAATGTCATCACATGATTTTAGTGTGGTTGGGTTTATGTAGCTTTGTAGATATTAGATTCCTTTTATAAACCAACAAAGGAAGGTTACGTGATAAAGATGTATATGGGCCAACTATCCAGCTTGTAGTTCTGCGGAATATTTTTGCCGGGGACTTTTTGTTTTGTCTGACCTTTGCAGATCACCTACCATATGGTACAAATGTATTCAACGCAAGATACATGGTGACACATAGAGCAATCAATACAATTTATAAAACAATGTCCACCTAACTGAGCAAACATGTCCACATGCCATCCTGTCAAGTGGATGTGTTAGAGTGTTTCTTGCAATGAAAGAAACTTCAAGTCAAGTAGCTTTAATAAATGCTCAGGGGCCCAGTTCATGAAAAGTGACATAAATATAGGTGAGACCGGAAATCTTTTAAGACTCAAATTTGGACGAAGATAAGACAGAGGACAAAAATTCAGAAAGGACTGTTTCATGGTCCCAAAACCGGTTTTCTGTTTTTGAACGGAATTTAGACTGAAATTAAGTTGTTTTTATTATAGAAGAGCCTACTAATTACGCTTTTGCCATCTGTTGCGATGTGTGAAATCCAGTTTCAAGAATAATACAGTGATCTTGATACTCTAATGGAGATTTATTTATGACATTGGAGTCGTGAGTATTATTAGAATGGCTGAAAATATCACATCAGATGTGAATGTAAGCCGCACTGTGCTTTGCTAGTTCTGAAGTCAAAAGGAGACCATCTTCAATTTGACTTTGTTTGGACCAATTAGATTGTAAAACATTGAGAAAATAGCAACGATATTTCTTCCGCAACTGTTTACAGTGGTGACATTTGTCAAATTTGGTCAAGAATCCAATTTTTAAGCCTGTTGCATTGCAGGATAACTTTCAGCCTTAGTGTAGACTGATTTTGGTCTTTAGAAATTTCATGAAACGGGCTAAGACAGATTGGTTTCAAGTTGGCCTTATTTCAGTCTAAGTTAAGACCAAAAAAAATTCAGGAAACGGGTCCCTGATGTTGAAAACACCGACTTTCTTTACAGGCATATTTGTTTTTTCAAAGCAATGTTTTGTTGTGATTGAATTTGGTAACAGTAAATCGCCTGGGATTCCCTCAAATTGCAAAACCAACTGGCTGGAATAAGCAACTGAAGTCTGGTCTGAAACAGTAGCGACCTATGTGTTGTTCTCAAGCTTCGAAGTCATTTCTAATCTGATTGAAGAACAAGATGGGACTAAGTTTAGAACGGTGAATGCCTCAAGTCAAAAAGTTATTTTTGACAGAAGGCGCGGGGTTTACTGCCCGTTTAATATGTCTAATCTTTTTGACATCCCTGCCAAGAAGCTCAAAATGTTTTGCAGAAGCATCAAGCATGCAGTCCATGAAAATGATGAAGTTTTAAAGCTGAACTGTTTCTCAATGAGTTGATTTCTCTGGATTAACTTGTAGCCTCAACCTAACATTCATGTTTAAAGTCATACACAGTTGAATTAACTTTCCACTACAGGCTACAGCTAAGTTCAAACATTAGTTAATAACCTGTCAGTGTTGTCCATTTACACAAATTGGACATCTGACGAGATCCGGAGGATTCAGAAATCTAGAGATTTACTGGATGTTTTGTTCGTTTCATGGCAGTGAGTCACAGCAGGACTAACAGCTAATCATCATCTCAGTGCATCAGTCTTGTGAGACATTCTTGTGGATTCAGTGCTCTCATTAACATATTGGTTGCTTTCTCTGCTGGAAGTAGTAGAGGAGAAATTAAATTACACATTTGGCTCTGTGTGTCTGTGTGACTCAGAGACCAACACTAAGAGATCTCTTGTTAGTCTAGTCATTTGAATTGAGTCAAGGCTACTGGAAACAGCATGTTAAAGGTGATTTCACCACTGTTTAGCTGTCAGTGTTGATTTGTTAACAGAAGATTTTTGTAGTTGAAAACATTTTCCACGCTTATCTCGAATTATTGCCGAACTAGCCAGCTACTCAGTTCACAGGCGCCATGTTCAAATTTGCAATTTTATGGTTGGCCAAGCTCAATAAATTCTGAAGCGGTTTCTTGAGTCCTGATGGTTTTGGTGTTCTCTTTGGCAACGGAATTCAACTCTTATCAAGGTAGATATTGCAGCCCCAATTTTATGAGTTAAGTGGATTAATTCATTTTTTTTTTTGGTAGCTAACTTTTTAAGGAACATTTAGTTGCAGTTCTGCAAGAATTGGTCAGCAGCCACTCCAAGAAATACCACAGTGACATTCTACAGTATTTTCCCAAGATGCTAAGCTCATGTAAGGCAGTTGGGTCACAGTTGTACATTGCTGCTGTGCTAATGACTTATTCACATTAAAACTTAATTGACATTTGCCATTCTGATACCAATAAAGATTTGCTGGTGTACAATAAGTTGCAATGCAGAAATCCAAATAATGTTAAGAGCTGAATGATGCCTGGGTGAATGTTCTCCACTTGTCTGACTTGACTCCCAAGTTTGTTAGTAACCCTACGTTTCGAAAGCTAGGACAATGAGACGTTGCGTTTTTCTTACCCACAACAGGTGAAAGTTGAATTCAGGATGAGGTCATTCTTAAGACATGTACACACTACAAAAGTTGACATGGATCAGTGGACACAGAACAAATTGACACCAAGGTGACAACCAGTATCACCCGTTTGTGAAGTAGAGCAAGTTGCGCCTGATCATTTTGCTCTGTGTCAACTATACGTCTAAATGTGGAACTGGGGTAAGGGGGGATGGATCATCTCTGTTGCGCTTGTGCAAAAATGCACGTATACACAGAAGATCATTTTTGTGTATTTTCTGCGATTTTATCCTGACCACCATTTATTTTGTCTGGAAATTGTCAGAATAAAGATTGGGTTCAATTCAAATGCTTGGTTATGCAGAGTAAGCCAACCAGATGCGTTAACCAGATGATAGAAAAATCCATTGAACCAAAACTCTATGTCATGAATTATGTGCACTGGGGGTGAATTAGATGCACCATAACAACTACAGCAATAATAATACTAATGAACTGTGACTCCTGCAATTGGCAACTTTGCACATGAGCACTCTACATTACTACCTACAATGTCACCATTTCGGTGTTGTGTGTGTATACTGCCGCTGAACACAGATCACTTTGCACAGTGTCAGTTGCGCCGTGTCAAAAGTTAATGTCTAAAGGAGACTTAAATTCAGACGTAGACTTCTCACCCCTCTCATATGTCCATCAGTTGCCTTATACATGTTTTAGAACCAGCAGGCCTTGACAGAATCACTTAAACCAGGGAAATGCCTACTGCATAGAAAGACCCCTGTGTTATTTTTCCATGTTTGGATAAGAATACTATAACACTTGTGTATGAGTAGAACAGGTGTATGTAGCTGACATACAGCTCAGTGTCACTGAGCAGTCCATGTATTTCCCATGAGATGACACACTGCTCAGTGTCACTGAGCAGTCCATGTATTTCCCATGAGATGTTTCCTGTGGTCAAGTATTAAATCAGTGGAGGGTTACGGATGGACTTAAGTTACTTGTTAAAATTCAGCACCAAAGTAGTGTTTTCAAGGCTTTCTTTCAGTTTTGTAAGATCGTAGTGTGAACTTTGTGTTTTGAGATCAGGCTCATGTAGCACATTGTGACCTGTAATGTGTATACTTCCAAAGCAGCAACGACAACAATGTCACAGTTGCCAGCTATCCCGCTTTTGACAGGACTGCCCTGCTTCTTGATGGGTTTTGTCTTGCCTTACCATTAGAACACCACCAGGATGTGTTATCACATGGCTCTCCATTGAAGTACTTCCCTCACCTTTTCTACACTACTTTACCTATTCCTCCCTTTCTAGCACTGTCTCGACTAAATTAGAAAAAGAAGGAACAAAGGACACTGGCACACACCCGGATACACCAGTGCAGATGTCCTTCGTTTTCAGTTGGCATTGTTGGCAATAGTAGCCTACCACTGTCAGTATACCATTGCTGCACACTTACTGTTCTTGGTGGCAATTTACACTGCCACAGACAGCACTGTTAGACAAGCTCTCAGTTTGACCCAGATGTTGGAGAGATGGCTGTTCACAATGTGTAATCACACACACAGAGGTCAGTTTGAAAGCTTGGCAACAATTTAAACCATGTGTGCCCAGACCTCCACCATCTCTGAGGGCATCAGGCTGGTGCCAGAGATGGGTTGGTACTTCACTGCCATTAACTCCCTGCTGAGCCATACTGTGTAAGAGATAGACTCATGCAGTTTTACATGTATTGATTCTTCAGGTTTGAATTTTGCTAAAACTGTCCCTTAATTTCTGGTTCTGGGTGGCAAATTATCTTGTCAGTTTTGTAATTTCGTTTCTACTTTATGAAAATACAGTTCACTGAGACCAGGTCTTAGGGAGTATTGTGGTGTTGAGGGGTTGAAAGTTGGCTATTTTATCATTTTCAATTTGGCTGGAATGCCGAATCATAATATCATGTTTTGTTGTCATGCAAAACAACTGCAAATATGTGTCTTGTTTTTGAAGACATTTTTTTAATTCAGAGAGTTGGAGAATTCTGTGAGCAAACCTTCTTCCTATCAAACTATTTACACATGGCTAATGACCAAGGTCAGCTCATGCCTATGCGCAATGTCTGATTTATTACTTTAATGACTGGACTTTCACATAAGTCAATATTAGTAGTACATTGATTGCCATTGGAAGATTTTATCAATTCACAGTTGTACACTCAACTGGGAATTTCCATGTTTCCAACAATTCACTTGTAGGAAATATCTATTTTATTATGATAAAACTTGCTAGTGCAAACTGATAGGTTCAGGATCCTTAGAACAATCTTATTTTACAAAAAAAAAAATAAAATAAATTGTTACATTATTAAAGCTTTGTATTATATGTTTTTTTGAAAAAATGATGTGGCATGATGCCATTCATTGTTAAAGTTGCCAACAGCGGCCTGTTTTTACAGACTCTGGTCTCATCTGTGGTCTTCACAAATATTCCTGAGTTTCTAGTGTGGAATTCCTGATTACTATTGATTCTTTATCATTAGAAAAAAAATTGCAGTGAAGTGAATAGGAGACTGGAAGGACACCTGGGGGCTGTTTATTGAAGAATCTTTTTGTCTAAAAATCAGTGTACAGATAGCTTAGCCTGTTTCACAAAGTCAGTCTAAAACTAAAAGTCGACCAAAAGACAGAATTCTGTAGCCTGCTTTGAAGCAGACTAAAACCCAATGTCAAAAGACAAAAAAGATCAACTGTTGGGTCTTTGAGAGTGAGTCCCCAGATGTGATAATAACTTACTAGTGTCTATCACAACTCTGCTGGATTACAGCTATTTCCCTTTTTTCAAAGCAGCAGTTATAAGAACTGAATGTCAATAAAAGCTGTATGTTGAATAGAAAACCTTCTGCATATGACTCTTTAGTGTCACAAAAGCATCTTTCGCTTGACCCAATTCCAAATTCAAATGACATGGTCCGAACTGACAGGGACAATACGCAATAATTTCTTTCTTTTACACACATTCTGTTGAGACATTGAACCCCACCACGCAACATTGGCAATGGGAAACTTTCCACATTGACGCTCTCTAGAGTAATGAGAGTACAAAAGTGACTTCCCGATTGATCCCCACTCGGAGTCGGTGGACAGAAATTCAATTACTGCATAGTGTTTCATTAATGTAAAAGAATAGAAATATGGTCCACTGTCAGCCCCTCCTATTGTTTGATTGGTTTATGTTCACTAATCCATTTTAGCTTTTATTACCTCGGCTGGGATCGAAATTCACCCGCTTTATCAGCCTCACGGATTCTTCTTCGCTGTATGGAACATGATATCCTTGCTCGTCCGTTGATATTTCAAAAGGTTTGCCTTTTTTAGGGCAATTCTACATCCCACCGGACAGCAGTGGAAATTTGTCAGCATTTTGATCACAGGAAAGGTGTTAAAACGCTGTTTTTACCAGTCTGTTACACCCTTCCGTCCGCATTAAATGGGATCTGTAGATGGCACTGATGGTTGCAAACACTTTATATAAAACACTGGAAATTTCCCCACTGCCTTAAAGCTGCACAAGAACGCTGTGCAATAACTATTGCCACCAACCGACAAGGCTTATTTCATCAATTCGGCGCTGTATCAAAAAATGGCTGTTGAACATCTTTTTTGTCAAAAAGTCGGTGTAATTATCTCTGAGACAATATTTTTCTGTTGTCCATCTTGTAGACCTTAAATGTGTCATGGTGGTCCCCGGTTTATTGCAGGCAGGCCAATGTCGCTTTGAAGATCATTAAGAATGTGGAAAAGTACAGGGAAGCAGCCAAGCTAGAGATCAACGTTCTCTTGAAAATTACAGAGCTAGACCCACAGGGTAAAAAGTAAGTCATGAGCTGTTATCTGGCAAGATCAAACTATGGGTTCCTGCTTGCCAACTACCCTAGCCTTGTTTGAAATACAGTGTAACCCTTCTTCCTCGTATCTGATATTATCTCCCCTGGGGCATTTTTCTTCGTGTGTTTTGTCTGACTATGAGCAGATAAGGCAGAACATTTGATTTGTTGGATGTCAATCGCTTGGCCTGATTCGAAGGTCCCAGGCAGCATATACCAGGGAAACTAGTGGGTTGTGAGTTTGTGTGTTAACTTGCTGTTTTACATTGGTGGCCCACACCTGGTGGCTGTCCTTGACAGTTTTGGAAACAAAAAGTTTTCTGAGAAATTTGCTATGTTCTATATTAATAGTTGTTGTGAAACATACTTGGATTATATAAGAATCTGTATGCCGTTCACAAAGATTTGCAGTTCCAAATAATGGAAATCTTCTGTAAGTACTACCGCTGAAAATTAACAACAGGCAATCATATTTTGAATGTCATTTATGCATGGACTTTGACCCCATGTCTTCTTCAAATTAACCCCATTCAACTGCCCCAGCCGATAGACGCACTCAGTAGGCTACTGAACCAAAAAGGTCACATCTCTAGATCCTTACGTAATTTGTATTATGCTTATGAATAAAAATGGTGCCGTGTGTAGCGATTGTCGAATATAAAATTTTTCATAAATTTTGCGAGCAGACTTTACGAATTGATCCATTTCACACATTATCGTTTCACTTTGCTTCATTGAGCACTGCAAAATCCAAAAGTAAGGTTTTGATTTGCAAAATATAAGCCAGACTGTGTTCCACTCTTTTTCTTCCTGTAGCCACCTTTCTGTAAATATACTTCTTTGCAGACAGGTTACGTGTCTATGATAGCCAGGCAGCTTCCTCACTAGACACTCCTAGCAG
This sequence comes from Phoronis australis, assembly GCA_002633005.1. NCBI lineage: Eukaryota > Metazoa > Phoronida > Phoronidae > Phoronis > Phoronis australis. Next base: position 121,491 of record NMRA01000267.1, read on the forward strand.
GTGTGTTGTGCTGGCATTGTCATGGTTGTAAAAATAGTGTATACTTATTTAGAGAATCTCAAGAGTAGTGAACTGGGCTTGATTTGTTACAAAACATTCAGCTGAACAACCTCTATAGGAAAACTTGTCCTTGAGTTTCTGTGACTGGCTTAGACAGCGTCAGTTTTCATTATCTTGGTAAAACCCGCACATCTTTATGTACCTGTATGACAGAAATGCCATTAACATTTGTTTGCTTTTCAGTTTATGTGTAAATATGCTAGACTGGTTCGACTACCATGGTCACATGTGTCTGACCTTTGACCTCTTGGGTTTGAGCGTGTTCGATTTTATGGTGAGTTTCAATTTTATGGCAAGTTTTAGCTAACATTGCTAGCTATAAATCTATATTGAAGACCCATTTCTATAATTGCCTGCTGTGTTGAGTGATCAACTGTTCATCATCTCAGTGTAAACTGTGGTTCCATCTAATAAGTTGCAAGATCTTGGTAAAAGTCGCCATTGTCGTTTACGGTCAGTAGGTTCTCTAACTTTGCCTTTCTGACTTTGTTTTGATTGCTACAGACTGATAAGTCACTTAATACTTGAGCACAATTTGCACTTAAAGAAAATGTCAGCAACTGTCTTGAACTTAAGCCTCACACAGTAATAGTAAATATATGCTTGACTTAGTCTGCAAGACTTTTCAGTGTTCAAATTGGAGGTTGTTTTAATTTTGGCAACAATGGCACAATTGTGACGTGTGCAAAGTTTACAGTGTTCCTGCATATCTCAGGGTCACAAAACTGATGATGAAGCTCTTTGCAATATCCACTTATCAACTTTGATATAACTAAAAAATCAGCTTGATTGAATTCTGGCTACCTTGTTTGGATTCACGAAAAAATTCTTATTGTTTGTGTACACCAAAAATGATTTTCTGAAATTATGCACAACTTTTTAATTTTCTGGTGACTGAAGGTTACTAGACAGTCACATATTTTCCTGTTCTTTGAGGACCTTGAGCTCACAATTTTGTGGAACAAATTTGAACTGTGTTTTTGTTATCCGTGTGTTTTACTACATTCTTTGTACTCATAATTTGTTTTATCTTGACGTTTGCAAAACGCGTGTATTGGCGCACTTCAGTTTTATCTTCTGTGTGAACAACTGTTTAAGCCTGTGATATACACATACAACTGTACTATCCGTGAAAATTGCATGCTTTTTCTCTGACTGCAACACCATTCAACTTCTGTTTTTTTTTTTGAAGCAAGCCTAAAATATCTTTGGGAAATTGTTGGCATTCATCATGTGTCTGATAGACTTAGAGTTGAAATTCTGTCTGACGTGAAATGAGATAGTTGCGTTCACTTCTGTAGATTCTTGTAAGGCATTGGAGATATTTATTGGGAAGTGTAGCTGGCTTCTTGAACATTAAATGTAACTAAATGGATGTGAATATTGACCTTTGAAAGGTTAAGTTTGTGAAAATTGTAATCTTTGAAGACCTGGAATTTGTTATAATGGCTTCCTAAATACTAAATGATGGCAAACCAATTTATTGATCAAGGTTAAATTTGGAATGTTTGGAGACCACAAATCTCTGTGTATCTTGTCAACAGTTCTCCATATTTTTTCGTTATCAGAAACATATCTTTTATACATATTGACCTTCAGTTAGATGGTTTTGTGGCATGAATATTTCACAAAAAATCCATGCATTTGTTGTGGGAGGAGTGAATTCTTTTTCTTTTTGTACTATTTGTTCGGGTTAGTTCCTTAGTAAGACAACTTTGGGTTCTGTAATTGAATGGCTTCATTCACATTTCAGAAAGAAAACAACTACCTTCCGTATCCCATAGATCAAGTTCGTCACATCTCTTATCAGGTCATACAGTCCTGTGCTTGTAAGTACCCTTCTCGTCATTGGTTTACTATAGGAAGTTTTACAGTCGTGCTTGTTAACATAACTAATGATACGCTAAGTTATGTAATAACGCATATTGAATCAAAAAACTCATTTTTATGTTGCTTAGTCATATTAATGCTTTGAAATTTCGTCATAGCAATTACTGCTTTTTGGTTTGGTAATCTGTTAGCAAATATATCAACATTGGTTCCAGGGTATGACCTGGGTCATCTTCTTTCAAAGTAGGTCAAGAGTTCAACATGGGTTATCTCTTGGTTTGATTCCTTCCAGAATTCCCAATAAAATATCCAGCTGTGTTGAGGTGTGTGTACACCATCCAGTATATTAATCTGTGTCTTGTTTTTTTAGTTCTTCACGAGAACCAGTTGACCCACACAGATCTGAAACCTGAGAATATACTTTTTGTGAGCTCGGACTATGACATCTCTTATAACAGCTCAAAAGTGAGTTCATTTTAGTTTTGTCGTTAATGGGACATAATCTGTTTGACATCCAAAAATGCATTTTTGGGGATTGTTGTTGGATGGGATAGATTTCGTGAAGTTATTGGCTTTGAACAGAGGTGTAAAACACTAAAATTTGTTGTTTTTGTGATTTCATTGGAAATCGCCAATTCGTGCCTTTGTCTACCACACATTTGCTGTGACTTTACCAGTTCAGTAGGCTGTAAATATTATGCCATGTTTTGAGTGTGGTTTAGTTCCGCCAACATGGTGTTCGTATTTTATTAAATTTTAACAGTTGTGAGTTGTTCACCAGACTAGTTTTATGTTCTTAACTAATGATTAAGGAAACAGTATTGTCAATGCAGTTATGTGTAGTTGCTCACTATGAGCATACTGTTGAGTCGAGTCCAACAGTTTACCATTCCTCTGCTCTCCGTGCTGTCGTTTCGTATGCTAATATTACTCTGCTCACTAAGCTGGCCATCGACAACAATAGTTTTGTTGGGCACTTTTGACTGGAAAGTCATTTCTTGTCACAGTTGTGTCTATGGCAACCAGTTAAAACAGTGCTTAGGTTGAGTTATCCAGTCATGTAGAAAAGATTAATAGTTACTCACTTTGTGAAAAGATAGCTAGGAATGGTCTTTGTATCTGTTGATGTTGTACAATTGTACAAAAACCAAAGGAGGTAATCGCCATTTATGTGTCAACTGGACTAATTATATTGCATCTCAGTTGTGGGTTGAGTGGTCTCATTTTTGGCAGTATTTCACACAGATGTCTGTATACTGTATAAATTCAACCATATGTGATCGGCCCATATTGCTGCTGCGAACTCTATTAGGGTGAGGCAGCACATAATAGACACAAGTATAAGCTGGAGTTTGTTAGCTTATACCCTTCTGAGAGTTGAATATTTTGATATTGGTGGTGCATATATTTAGAATTTGGCCATCAACTTTGATGTGTAGCTCTGGTTAATATGTCTAGCAGACTGAACTGAAAATGGAGGTAGTCTTAACTAAAGTTGACCTGGCTAAAAATCTGGGTTAACCTTGCTGCCTCTTTAGGATGAGGTAATATTGAATAAGATGGATCACTGTAGATAAGAACACCACTGCTTTGGCAGCTGTTGTGGTATCTTTATGGTGATGTGGTGTTGTTATTCAAGTTCCTGGTTTGAGTTCAAGAAGTAGTACACTAAAATGGTCACGTAGTTAGTCTATGCTAGCTTGTTGTTAGTTTACTCGTAAAATGCTGTTTTGTTTAGAGTTCAATTTTTTGTATTTAAGTTTCAGAAGATTTTTGTTTAGAATTGTTGACTTGTTATTACAGCATCGTTGAGAAGAGTGTTGTTTTGTTTTTGGATGTCATGTGCGAATATTTTTCACAGACTCCGCTAGTGAAGTAGGAGATGGCTGTGTTATGTTACAGAGCCTACACTGTATTGTACAGATGATATATGAGAGATTTACTTGGCTGATGGCCTTGGTAATGTTTTGCAAACAAACTTGATCTAGTATTAGTGTGTGTTGTTTGGGGTGAAAAGGTGAACAAGTACTTTATATTAGATATAGTTTGCTTTTGTAATTGGCAGAACAGTGGAAATGTCATTCAATGAATCTTGTTGGTCAGTGAATTATCTCTTAATGCAAATGTCTTTGTGTTGTGTTGTGTTCTTCGTGGTTCAAGTCAAATGGACTTCTGGCAGTTGTCCCTATGTTAATCGTAATGGGATTAAACACTGAGGATTGTACTCTTTGTTTTGAGCGCAGATCATGCTACTGATAAAGCTATATCTGTGTAATAATTGTACCCTGTGGACATAAACTGTATTAGACTCACCATCGTTACCTATCTCTTTATGGCGTGAACAAAAGATGGCACTAGCGACTATTTCATACTAGTGTTGTGTTACTGTACATAGAAACCCTTTCTGCAGATCGTCTTTACTTTATTTCCTAATGAAAGTGAAGCCATGTTGGTCATGGTGACACTAACTTGGCTTGCTGTAGCTATTTTGAAGACATCATTAGGTTATTTTTGACTTACAGCAGCTGTCGATTTAATTTATCAACTGGAGCTTTAGTTATGACCAACATCACTTCCCTGATTTTAAAGTCTGTGATTCTTCATGAGGATAATCCTGTTTGACTTGTGTCCTGTCTAGTCAGGAAGGCTTGTTGATGTAGATGTGTGATACAAATGCTGTTGTTTATAGTTCCGATCTGATTTTAATCTGTGCTTTTGGCTATTAATCATAGATGGGGAATAGTCGTGGAATGTTTTGTGATTCATTAATGAAGGTTACTGCTCTACCAAACTATTTGACGACGAACATTCACAGGAAACAGAGACTAATCTCTTGCATATGGCTTGCAGTTCGTTAAGTTGTGTGATTGGGCAAACAATTATAAAGAAATACTTTGCAAACATCTCTGAGTTTCCTCTTCTTGAATTTACTCTGTATTGTGATTGCTGTGTATGGCAAGTCTGAAGAAGTTCATTGTATTTAGGCGCTGGTGTCAAATAACCTTATACTGGTATATGATGTGACGATGATAATGAAGTTACAGTTCAGTGTATTTACATAGGAGACTTCTATGTGGTTCTTGTACAGAACAGGACTAAAGTCATCAGACAAAATACTGTTTATCCATCATGACGGCTAATTATGCTAACAACAAAATGACTGGTAATGACTACTGTAGCAACAAAATTCTAATTACAGAGTGGCTTAGCCACCTGTCTAACATATGAAGGAAATCTACTCTGAATTTAGTTTCCACACATCCATCGTGACGGGATTTCTGGGTCATTTTTTCCGAATATCTTTGAGTCTTTGACATGTGCATTGAAACGTTTGTGATGCTGAATGCGTTGACATGTATGAAAGAGTTACAAATAACTTTGGTGCCCCAATCTTAAACATCTTATTTTTGTAATTTCAGAGGCGAGATGAGCGTAAAGTTAAGAACACAGACGTCCGGCTAATTGACTTTGGATCAGCAACGTTTGACCATGAACATCACAGCACAATAGTCTCAACAAGGCACTACAGGGCTCCAGAAGTCATATTAGGTAGGCTGCCCTGACGCTCACTTGTCTTGGTGCAACTGTTTTAAGATGACATGGCTCCATCGAAAGCTAGATAATATGTGTGCCATTTCCCTGAAATTTGTCCGGCTTTATTTCAGACTAACCGTGAAAACCTAGATAGGGTTGAATGAAAAATAAGACTAAACCATTAGTGAACATGTTTCTTTGAACCAAAATATGTGTGAGAAGAGATTTGTTTCAGTTTTTTAACGTACAACTTGACTGCCATTGGCAATGGATCCCAGCGTCACATTTTTATAAGGTGTGAAAATTAATCAATCACCTGCAGTGATGGGTTTTAAAAGCACGTTCTGTGTTATCAGCTAGTACTACTCTGCAGACGCGCAGCTTTGGGATGCATACCACTCTGCTTAACTACAAAGTGTTTTGCAGCAGAGAGCAGCATCATGGTAGAGGGGTTAGTTTATTCTCTGAATAAGGGGGGGATAATCATTCAGGTGTATTCTCTCTTCTGTTTCAGAGCTTGGCTGGGCACAACCTTGTGATGTATGGAGTATTGGTTGTATTATATTTGAACTCTACACTGGTTATACGTTATTCCAGGTAAACGATTTTGCTAGATGTGTAAAGTGACTGTGTGCTGTTTGTGTTAATTTCATAGCTTACCAAGCATACACGTTAATCGAATATTATATTATATTATATTATATCATATTATATTGTGGGAGTGTATCATTACAATGTTAATGGGTCATTGCAGGTGTCTGTAGATGTATTCATTTAATTAATACATTGATTAAATTAAGCATGCTTTTTATAGTCTTCCACTCTCCTGATGTTCAATTAATGTCTCATTTCTCGTGTTTGAGTTCAGTTGGTGTGCAATGCTCTCTTTGTTGTAACAATTCCGGAAATGCGGAAGAAGTTGTATCAGACATTATGTAAACAAATTTCATTTGGTGACTGTGTTTATCAGTTCCACAAGTTTGGTGGAATGCTTCTTCCATTTTGTAGAATGTAGTTTTTGATGTACATATGTACATTAACTGCAGGCCCTCAATCTCGACATAAATTATAATTACTAAAAGCGACAGTTACTTCACATCAAACGAAAGTCTTCAGAAACTATCAGAAATAATTGTTTTATCAAAGTTATGAAATCAACTATGCAGTCATTTTATTAAATAATGTGTTTCAAAAAAGACTGCTTCCTGTCCATACTAACAAACTGGTGCTCCGTAGCATTTTAAGGTGTTTGTGGTGTTATCTTTTGAGAGAACTATTGTTTTGGTTCATGTTATGAAGTAGAACTGTCTGCTTTGGTTCTTGAACATGGTAAGTTAGTGTTCCCTAATTACACAGATAGCACCATGGATAAGATGAGTTGATTGTTGTGATGGTCACATTCACTGAAGCTAACTTGATTTATTCCAGTTTGATGGTTCAGATTTATGTTCAATCTAATTAGCCATGTGTTGAACTCTAAAACAATTGATTTTGCTATGCTAGTTGCTTTGCACTGATAGAAGTGCCAGTGTTAAATGATTCGTACCATAGATGACAGACAACGGATTCACTGCTTGGATATGTTCTCATGAAATTCCCTAGTAAAGGCACCACTTGCTTCCTGTTCTAATCTCATCTTCCTGGATAGTGTACTCAGGCGTGGAATTCTATTTCACTGCCTAGCAGTACAAAAGAAAACATTTTGGCTTTGAAAAGCAGTCAACGTCTCCATTTAGTAGAAGTCTTGGTATTGTAAGTAATTTTGCCAGTAGTTCAGGACGTTCAGTTGCAAAATTCAACCTCTAACAACACTAATCATTGTTAGCAGACGTTCATACCGGGCCAACTCAACAGGGTTTGCCAATAAAAGATGATGTTGCGGCTTGTTTGCAAAATCACAGATCTGATCTCTTTTCCTATAATATAGAGTCCCGTGTTCAATGTTCTATAATCTCTAGGTTACCATGTGCTCCCTTTTCTGTTTCAGACTCATGACAACAAGGAACATCTAGCCATGATGGAACGCATTTTAGGTTCCCTCCCCTACGCCATGGTCAGAAAATCAAAGTAAGGTCCACTAAAACAATGAAGAGTTTACTTTCCATGTCTAGGAAATGCAAAATGAAGTGAATACTTCTTCCAAATCTTTATTAAATGTGGCAAGTTTATTTGTATGAAGGTGAGAACAGGTGACGGCGACTTTCAGACATACCCGAATACAACTGTGTCCCCTAGTGGCAATTTTTTTCCATTTTCCTCAGTATCTTGATAGTTCCTTGACAGATTGTTATGAAATTCAGCAGATAATCAATGACAGCTTCCCATTTTTATGTAGATTTGNTCACCTGCAGTGATGGGTTTTAAAAGCGCATTCTGTGTTATCAGCTAGTACTACTCTGCAGACGCACAGCTTTGGGATTCATACCACTCTGCTTAACTACAAAGTGTTTTGCAGCAGAGAGCAGCATCATGGTAGAGGGGGTTAGTTTATTCTCTGAATAAGGGGGGATAATCATTCAGGTGTATTTCTTCTGTTTCAGAGCTCGGCTGGGCACAACCTTGTGATGTATGGAGTATTGGTTGTATTATATTTGAACTCTACACTGGTTATACGTTATTCCAGGTAAACGATTTTGCTAGATGTGCAAAGTGACTGTGTGCTATTTGTGTTAATTTCATAGCTTATCAACCATACACGTTAATCGAATATTATATTATATTATATTATATTATATTATATTATATTATATTATATTGTGGGAGTGTATCATTACAATGTTAATGGGTCATTGCAGGTGTCTGTAGATGTATTCATTTAATTAATACATTGATTAAATTAAGCATGCTTTTTATAGTCTTCCACTCTCCTGATGTTCAATTAATGTCTCATTTGTCGTGTTTGAGTTCAGTTTGTGTGCAATGCTCTTTTTGTTGTAACAATTCCGTAAAGTTGTAACAGACATTATGTAAACAAATTTCATTTGGTGACTGTGTTTATCAGTTCCCCAAGTTTGGTGGAATACTTCTTCCATTCTGTAGAAATGTAGTTTTTGATGTACATCTGTACATTAACTGCAGGCCCTCAATCTCGACATAAATTATAATTATTAAAAGTGGCAGTTACTTCACAACAAACAAAAATCTTTAGAAACTAGCAGAAATAATTGTATAATCAAAGTTATGAAATCAACTATGCAGTCATTTTATGAAATAATGTGTTTCAAAAAAGACTGCTTCCTGTCCATACTAACAAACTGGTAGGTGTTTGTGGTGTTATCTTTTGAGAGAACTATTGTTTTGGTTCATGTTATGAAGTAGAACTGTCTGCTTTGGTTCTTGAACATGGTAAGTTAGTGTTCCCTAATTACACAGATAGCACCATGGATAAGATGAGTTAATTGATTGTTGTGATGGTCACATTCACTGAAGCTAACTTGATTTATTCCAGTTTGATGGTTCAGATTTATGTTCAATCTAATTAGCCATGTGTTGAACTCTAAAACAATTGATTTTGCTATGCTAGTTGCTTTGCACTGATAGAAGTGCCAGTGTTAAATGATTCGTACCATAGATGACAGACAACGGATTCACTGCTTGGATATGTTCTCATGAAATTCCCTAGTAAAGGCACCACTTGCTTCCTGTTCTAATCTCATCTTCCTGGATAGTGTACTCAGGCGTGGAATTCTATTTCACTGCCTAGCAGTACAAAAGAAAACATTTTGGCTTTGAAAAGCAGTCAACGTCTCCATTTAGTAGAAGTCTTGGTATTGTAAGTAATTTTGCCAGTAGTTCAGGACGTTCAGTTGCAAAATTCAACCTCTAACAACACTAATCATTGTTAGCAGACGTTCATACCGGGCCAACTCAACAGGGTTTGCCAATAAAAGATGATGTTGCGGCTTGTTTGCAAAATCACAGATCTGATCTCTTTTCCTATAATATAGAGTCCCGTGTTCAATGTTCTATAATCTCTAGGTTACCATGTGCTCCCTTTTCTGTTTCAGACTCATGACAACAAGGAACATCTAGCCATGATGGAACGCATTTTAGGTTCCCTCCCCTACGCCATGGTCAGAAAATCAAAGTAAGGTCCACTAAAACAATGAAGAGTTTACTTTCCATGTCTAGGAAATGCAAAATGAAGTGAATACTTCTTCCAAATCTTTATTAAATGTGGCAAGTTTATTTGTATGAAGGTGAGAACAGGTGACGGCGACTTTCAGACATACCCGAATACAACTGTGTCCCCTAGTGGCAATTTTTTTCCATTTTCCTCAGTATCTTGATAGTTCCTTGACAGATTGTTATGAAATTCAGCAGATAATCAATGACAGCTTCCCATTTTTATGTAGATTTGAGATAGTACGCCTCCTAATGACCATTTGTATTAAGTTTGTTTCTGTGGTGGCGTTCATCTCTGTCGGCCAAACGACTTACAATCTTTATGAAAATTGATTTTTGGTTAGTTCTAGAGAATTGTGACATATAGATGGCGCTTGCTATTCGCCCTAGCCGCCCTGTCTCTGTTCTTTCAGGTTACGATCATTCGTAGTTTGCTGTAACCAATAAACAGTGAAGAAATACTTGCGAGTTATTTTCTAAGTTCTGACTGGTGTGGCGTCACCTAGTGGAAGTTTTGCTTCCCCAGCTGTTTCTCCTAAACCCCTGTAGGATGTTTATGAAATTTGGCAAGTGTATTCTTATGAACGTGACAACGCATGACGATGACTTTTGGGCACATCTGACTTACATTTTGCCCCGTAGTGGCATTCATAGTCTTTTTACGTTCTTAGAAGCTGTGTTCTTATTGCTGACTTGCTATGCATCCCCGGCAATTTTAAGTTAACTAGCATTGCTCCCTCTTGTGGGAATGTTAAGGATTGTGATAATCCCTTGTAGACGTATGTGGTGCACATGGTGGACGCATATCAACGCTCCTCATTGTTCTTGTAATTGACGGGGTGACGCAGTAGTTTTGACATTTTGGCATACAGCACTATTACTGAAGTTAAAAGTCTTGCATCTGTCTCTGGAAGTGTTTTGTCGTCAAGAGACAATTCAACTCACACTATCTCTAGCTCTGGCCCAAACTTGCNCTGTTGATCATCCTTGTGCTTTTGTTTTTGCATAGTAATGGTTCAGCTTATAATTTTCATTTGTCTCAAATTACCTGTTTGTAATCGACTGATATTGGTCAAAGTGACGTACAGCATATATTTTAAAGAACTTTCAACACAGATATCTTTATTTTATTGATTTCTTCCTGGGCTTAGTGAAGTTCATTAATCAATCCAGTTTTACTGCCCCTGACTTCAGATGGTGGTGATTCTGATGTGACCTACTCGTGACTGTTTGTGGCTTGAAGGTTGCACAATAAACCTTATTCACGCAGTAACCATTTTAATAAGTGAGCCTCTTTTTAGGTTTAAAATACAATGCATTCGAGACATGAATAGAATGAGTGTGCACATGATTAGTGTTAGTGGTCGAGTGCTTTTGTGGAGATAACTTCATGTTTGATAAATTTTAGCATTTACTAATTTTCTGGAAATGTTGGAGAAAAAATTATCAATGTGTTCGATGTTATAGATTTTTTAGAAATTAGTATTTTGGTGGCTGTTTTGGCCCTGTTTCAGATCGTAATTTCGCAACTTCGCAAAAGCTTTCGAAATGGAAAACCTACCAGAAGTCTTAAAAAGCCTCATTAATTTTAATGTAGGTGGAGTAGTGAACCCTGCCTTTTGGATAATTTGAGTAGTTTCATGGTTTTGATGAACATATGCCAATTAAAGTAGGCAACAATTCTAGGTCTTCATTTATTAAAAGGTGGTCTTCTGCTTTTGTCTGGCTCTGGTATATGCAGTACGCGCTGAAAGTATTCAGACAAAATGTCCCCGAATTCCCTATCATGGCCACTCGACAGAAGATGATTTCATCATCAGACCAAGAATGAAGTTGTATTAACAGGGAAGTTAGTAACGTGGCTAAGCCATTCTGTAGAACTTTACAATTTTGCCACAATAATAGTCCTTTTTGTTGTTATAGCAGAATTAGCCATCACAGCTAGGAAACTGTATTGTGTCTGATAACTTTTTGTCATGTGTTGCATATGCTCTAATTTTGCATGTCTATACGGACGTCTTATTCCTTCAAATGTTGTATTTTAAATACAGTGCATTATTTGTGAATCTCTCGACTAGACTGAAACGAGCCAATGGTTTGTGATTGTTTCTTAATGTGTTACACTTATGATGTGTGCAAGAGAGTAGACAGAATGGGGCACATGCTAGCATTTACTGAGCAGTAATTAAAGGTGTCTTCTGTGGAAAACAACTTTTGACTTGGACCTCTTTTAAGTGGTGTCAATGTGTTTTTCTCTCAGATGAGGAATGATGTCGGGGCAGTGGACAAATTGACAGTTTATTAGCACTTGAGACCATACTCTACACATAAAAGAACCCCTCCTGTTGATAGGTTTGCTTTTTAAGCCTGGTCTTAAGCAGTAATGAACTACGTTGTCTTACTGAGCTCCGAAATCTTCTCATCTGAGTAAGGAACCAGTTTAGACCTGTTTAGACCAGTTTTGTTATGGCAAGTGGTCTAAATGAAAAATTAATTTTTCGACAAAATGCGGGATTGTTGCTGCATTAAGTAGATAAATATTTGTCAACATTTTTTCTCCTTGTGTGAAAGGCTCTGTTTTGGGTGTTTGTGTGTTGGTGCGTGCGTGCTTGACTACTTCTCTCTTTCTACTTGTTGTTTTTTATTTTTCTATGCAAGATTGGGCTACTATTTTCATGGCCGGTTAGAGTGGGACCCCGACACTAGTGCTGCTCGCTACGTCCGGGAGCAGTGCAAGCCATTACATGTGAGTACGCGCAAACGTGCGCTCCGACGTACACGCTGCATGTATTAGTACTTGCCAGCCATCTGGTGTTCAGGATGGACAACACGAGAGGTGGCCCAAGCAATGGGTGCATAACATGCTTGGCTGTGTTCTGGCTGAACATTGCCCATTTGCAGAGTTTTTGGATTTTGGGGTAATCCACCTTGGAAGTTGGTGAATAGGGACTACAAGTCGCTTGAATCAACTTACTTGAAATAGAAACATTACGCTTAACCATATTTCAAGAAATGGAGTATGCACTTTTGACAAGTTTTGAAAAATAAAGAAAATAACTCTGCAACATGAGCCATGTATATTCAACTCCCAACTTTTTTTGGAAAATATCAAAATTCTGTGAATGGATATGTATCCTTGTCTAATCACATGGCAAGTGTGGATTTCTCTGTTTGTCTTGGGCTAGCTAAGTGTTGTCTGTTCTGGCCTGTCGGCCCCATCTTCGTAGCTTAGAACAAACAGTGCATGCCCGTTTGTTGACGTTGCCAATTTGTTTTTTTGAAGAAAAACCAAGTACTTCTATAAGAGCAAGTTGGACTGGGACGAACATAGCAAAGAAGGAAAATACGTGCGAGATAATTGCAAGCCTTTACATGTACGTATAGCTTTCTCACGCACTGTATTACTTTTCCTGCCTCTGTCTGCAATCAAAGTAGGTATCGTGGACAAACTTCTTATCTCAGTCTTATAAAGCATGGTGAAGATTTCACGTGGGAGAGTGACGCGCTGCCGCCTGGGTATTGACAGACCAGTTGTTACTCCAGTATTTAAGGAGACATATTTCAGTTAAGTCAGTTTTCCTCCCTCACTAACCGCAATGTTTTCCATCAGCAGTGTCGTTTTGTCCTTCTGATTAACAGTTGACTTGATGTTTGGAAGGTAACTATTTGAGTCAAAGATGGCGTTCAGCACATTAGTATTAATGAGGGTATTCCGCGTACCACTCGCTAAGAAGCTCCGTGTCCACCGAGGCGGCGCTTGTGGAAGTTACTGATGTTTCGAGGTCTTCTACAGGTGGAGTCTGACCATGTTACATCACATCACACTTTTTCTTGCTCGTGCACGTCTGCTTTCTGTGTGCTGTCCTGAGTCGTCAAAATCTCTTCACTTATTTAGTAATCATTCCAAAAAGGTGAAATTAAATTTTGTCACAAATTCCTTCACAGAAATAAAGGTTAAGAAAAATTTAATCTGTTACTGCCATGTTTGTTTGTACTGTGAAGATGTCATCATAAAACAACATTTGGTGGACGTTATTAATGTTTGTTACAAAGTAATCAAACTTTTGAAAATGGAAAAATTTCAATTTTGGCAATTTTTTTTTTTTTTCGAAATAAGTGGAGAATTAACATATGTCATGTGTGCATAATTCGCTCGATCAGTATTCTGTGAAGTAACGCTTGTTGAGTGTAGGTCTATCACTAACATGTTGTGCACAAGATGTTTCAGGTATTCTGTTAGTATAGAGCGCAGATGTCGAGTTTGGCTTCTATCTACATCACCCAGTATAACTGCGCTTCGACCAACCTTCTGTTCAGTCACTGGTTATCTGCCAATGAATTATAAAACCGATGTTTTTATGATATCAAAGAACTTGTTTAAGTCTATTTGGATAGGCTTGAGTAAATTCGTATGTACAATAAGATCACTGAAACCAAAGCTTAAAGCATCGTATTTAAATAAAATATACCTAATTTGATCACTGTATTTTCATTCCTTACATGAGGCATTGGTCTGCATTTTAGTTGAATTTATTCTTCAGACATTAATTTGTTGTGTGATTGTGCTACATTAGGCATTAACTCAAAGCTCAAAACATTGTAGAATCCAAAGATCTTCACCACCGTAAGTGTCTAATTTATTATTTCACTTGGAAATATTTATCCCCTTGTTGATGTGTTATGTAACATGGCTCCCATTGTCTTTACAGCGCTACATGTTGGGTAGTGGTTCCGAGCACCAACTGTTGTTTGACCTGATCCTCAGAATGCTGGAGTACCAGCCAGGAGACAGGATCTCGTTGCGGGAGTCGCTTGAGCACGGCTTCTTCGACCCACTCAAACGCACTGCCACTGCCTCCAACCAGTTGGAAGACACCAAGAACGACCTACGTGAGCGTTCTCATAGTCTAAGCAGATAAAGCGCAAGTTGAAATGAAAGCTTTTCTCACTAGACTATAGACTTTTCACTGGATTTACCATTGGTCAGATTCTCTGCAGAGTTGCACAGTTTTGATCAAGTGTTGGAAGAGACGAAACATCTAAATAACTTCCAAATTCGATGGGGTTTTATTTTGTCCCTACTGTTATTTAGTCCGGGGAATTACTTTTTCAAGAGACAGTGCAATGCTCTTGTCCCCTGTCCTATTTTGGGTACCGCATTTATTGGTTTAAAAACTTATGTTAGCTGGGATTGGTTGTGCCATTCACCCGCTGGTTATCTGCCTGTTCACATGATAAATAGCTCCTGGTTGACTTGAGTCTCAATGCATGACTAGTGAAGCCGCATGATGTAACTGACATCGTTGACTTGTGCCCGTCCTAGCATCGTGTCGCGCTTACAGCTGCAGTTATAGGTATGCCTGTTGCCGCTTACTCGTAGTCATGTGTTAGAGATTAGAGTTTTATTTATACAACTAACCAGTTGCCTAACTTCACCTTGTCTTTTATAGATTACGACTACCCGTTGTTTCAACCAAGTTCCTATAGCCAAAAGTGCTTTGACACATGCTCACGGAACGACGCGTATTTCCATTTGTCTGCTTGAACGTAGGATTGCCAGTTTTAGTTGTTGTTTAACTGATGAAATCCCGACAGCTGTCGTCACTTTAAGACATACAGCCACAGAGACTTTTTAAAACACTAATATAAGCAACCATTTCCTTTTTTTATCTCGAGATGTTTTTCAATATCAAGAAGATTGTAGTAATTTGGTTGTGCGAGTCAATACTCTGGACATCATTTTCGGACATTGCATCTTTAAAATTCTACCGGCATTGGTTTTACAATTGTCATTTATTGTTTTGATATGAAACTACTGCTGTTCGTAATGTATCCAGTGATAAAACTTCTGTAGAAAATGGTACCAGTTCAAGTTTTTGGTGAATGTAGAGAGATGTTGAGTGGATAGTTGCATTGTTGATATCATCAGTGTCATCCTCATTGTAAGAAACATTGTTTTTGTTGTTTTATTACTCTTTTAGGTTATTACATTAGTCACTGTCCTGTTTCAGCATTTCTAGTGTAGTTTACAGTGAAGATAATCTTGTTTGATTAATGGCATGTCGTAAATATGAGCAATAATCAGCGAGTTTAGACTGTGACGACAGAGAGAAACCACGGATTAATAGATTAGCAGAATATTTCTCATGTGCAATGTTTTTCAGTTTGAGAATAGAATTATTACTCGAGCAGGTGTTTCATTCACTTCTCAACTTTTGTGCAAAATAAGTAAGCAGAATATGCATGCCGAACGATTCTTTTTTGACTTTCAGATTTGCTTTGATTAAGGTATGTAGGACCGTAAAAAATGTCAAAAAAATTTGGAATATTGATTGGATTCATTTGAAACTTTCTGATATTATGCTTCGTGCACTGTTCCAAGCACTATTAGAAATTGTTTCCAAAATGGCCGACTTTTGCATGAGGGTTCAACAAAATTAAGACTTAAGATTTTTATGGAAAAACAGGTTGCGTGAAACGAAATGATGATTTAAAAACCAATAACTGCATTTGTGAGATTTCCTTCATGTGAAATGCAATTTTATCATGTTACTGATAGCGTATTGTCATGACTGGACCTTTCTTTTTCGATAAATTTTAGGAAAAAGACTCTAGTCATGTGATATCATTAATGTCATGTACACATTCAGTAAAAAATGAAATTGTACAGATTTTTCTGCTTTCAGAAAAAATTGTAGATTGTTGACTAAATGCAGAGCCTAGTTGATGAGGTCCTACATAACTTTGAAGTACGTGTAATGCATAGTGTGTAGATATAGAAGGTTTGCTGTGTGGTCATTGTGTTTTAGTGTCTCCCTGTATGATGAAAGCAATTTGTGCCTCTTCCAATTACAAATAAACAGTAACTGTATGGCGTTGCCTGTGTTTATTTAAAGACAGGTGTTACCATTGAACGTCTGAAATAGCATGTTTTGTGGTGAGAATGAACATGCTGTAACTTGCTTTGCTAGTAAATATACTCTTTTTATTAGCCATTATGACAGGTGTTTTGTCTTTCATATGTTACTTAGTCTAAATCGCATGCTCTCACTTGCAACTAGACTTTAAAAAATGCTTACAAAAACTACACTTTTATTAGGAGCATAGACAATAAAATTACTCAAGGCTCCTCTCAGAAATTGACTAATCAGGTATGCCTCTATGATAAAACTCGTTTCAGTCAAGGATGTATAGGTGGAATTTCCGCTTAACTGGGACAAAGGTCGCTGTACCGTTAGTTGTTTGGGTTGGTATAAATTGGATTTCATGTTACTACACTAAACTCTTGATCCAGTCTGATGACTAAACTGATGCAAGTTTTATGAAGGTTAACTTTCGATTGATGCGCCTCATTTTTTATCATTTAGCTTTTTATCTTTTTTGGGGGGGGCAGGTTTTACCAGTTTACATTGGGTGCACCTCGAAATACGATGCATGATGCTGTTCCAACAAAAATAATGCCCCTATGATCATCATGCCACTAATAACGTGACACAGCTGCAAACCAAAGTTAGACCTGCTCTGCGCATGAGTTTTGTTGCTTGCGTTTCCTTCTCTGGTATACAACCACTAATTACTCCCTGCATGCGTAGAACGATGGGAAACTTGAATGTTAGGAAAGTGTAGTGGCCCTGACTTACTTCAAGGTATATTGAGCGCTGTTTAGGACTTATGCCTTGGAATATCCCTTTTCCCACAATATGAGTGTCGAAAGTTTTGGTTTAATTTTGCGCGGTTAACAAAAACCGTGTTTCAAAATGGACAAGTCGACACGTCTTGTTTTGTGATCGTAATCATGGAGCTCTTGGGTGTTGTTTTGATGATTATAACACTCGATTTTTATATTCTTTTGAAGTTGAGTTTTGCCCTGTTCTGTGGGCGAGAAAACGAAAATTGAATTGGATCACTCTCGTAAAATCGTTATTCCTTAACGTGATGGGGGTATTCCATTTTCGTTACCAACACGACGTCACAGGAAGTGCGTACATGCTCCATTTTTGAATTTTCAATGTTTGTGTTCGATATTACACCCTGTTAATAAGAATTCGATTTTCATTTTTATTCTGCTGAAACGGGGCAAAATGCAATTTTCACTTTGCCAATTTGACCTGCCGGGTAACGCCCAATAGAACTTCCAACAGTCCAAAGCAATCCTGTTTGAACAAAGATTACACTGTGTAGTGCACGGGCTCATTTTGTGAACAATGACAAGTTTCGGTTTTGCTGACACGTTCAGGCTGGATTGACCTTCCATGTTCACAAAACTCACTAGCGTTCTCAGTGGCAGATCTACGTTTTCAGTAAGGGAGGGGGAGCTTTAGGATTCGCGCGAATCCGAGGCTCGTGGCGCCGAGCTGGTGGAGGTCGAGGGGTAACCCCCTCCCTTGTAAGATTTTTGTTGGTTTTTGTAGCCGATTTCGTTTTCTTGGTGACTTTTTTTTAATTTTTATTTTTGATCCTGTCCCAGGGAGGAGGGGTTTAAACCACCTGAACATTGTAAGAAAGTGGTGTTACCTGATTTCCGAGGGGCTAAAGAACTGTGGTTTACTGGAAAAGAATGAAGGTAGCCTACATGAAAAAAATAAATAAACACGTGGGAAAAATGTTTATTTTCTACGACTCGAATTGCTGCTTATCTGAACGCTCGTTTGGTTAGTGAAGGAGACTCAATCGTAACAATCATTCACAACTTAAAGTAAATAACTCTATCCCACGTTTTTGTTCAAAGACGTGCTACACGACTCTGGATAAAGCAGGCCNTTTTGTGGTCGTAATCATGGAGCTCTTGGGTGTTGTTTTGATGATTATAACACTCGATTTTTATATTCTTTTGAAGTTGAGTTTTGCCCTGTTCTGTGGGCGAGAAAAACCAAAACGAAAATTGAATTGGATTACTCTCGTAAAATCGTTATTCCTTACCGTGATGGGGGGATTCCATTTTCGCTACCAACACGAAGTCACAGGAAGTGCGTACATACTCCATTTTTGAATTTCCAATGTTTGTGTTCCATATTACACCCTGTTAATAAGAGTTCGATTTTCATTTTTAGTCTGCTGAAACGGGGAAAAATGCAATTTTCACTTGGCCAATTTGACCCGCCGGGTAGCGCCCAATAGAACTTCCAACAGTCCAAAGCAATCCCGTTTGAACGAAGATTACACTGTGTAGTGTACGGGCCCATTTTGTGAACAATGACAGGTTTCGGTTTTGCTGACACGTTCAGGCTGGATTGACCTTCCATGTTCACAAAACTCACTAGCGTTCTCAGTGGCAGATCTACGTTTTCAGTAAGGGAGGGGGGCTTTAGGATTCGCGCGAATCCGAGGCTCGTGGCGCCGAGCTGGTGGAGGTCGAGGGGTAACCCCCTCCCATGTAAGATTTTTGTTGGTTTTTGTAGCCGATTTCGTTTTCTTGGTGACGTTTTTTTTTAATTTTTATTTTTGATCCTGTCCCAGGGAGGAGGGTTTAAACCACCTGAACATTGTAAGAAAGTGGTGTTACCTTATTTCCGAGGGGCTAAAGAACTGTGGTTTACTGAAAAAGAATCAAGGTAGCCTACATGAAAAAAATATACACGTGGGAAAAATGTTTATTTTCTACGACTCGATTTGCTGCTTATCTGAACGCTCGTTTGGTTAGTGAAGGAGACTCAATCGTAACAATTATTCACAACTTATAAAGTAAATTACTCTATCCCACGTTTTTGTTCAACGACGTGCTACACGACTTTGGATAAAGCAGGTCCGACTCGGAGGTGCACTAACTAGTCTCAATTCTTCACAAATATTTTGTTATCCACGTTTAACAATCAAAAAGGTACTCCGCTAAGTTGTCAAAACTACGTCATTTTTGTGAACCCAGCGAATTTTGCGGTGCGTTCTTTTATTAGTTATGCTATGCTGAGCAGCACGGTGCCGATAGTTTATGCTACGTAATGCAAATGAGCCACTGCTCAGAATATTTCCATTTCGAACGTTTTTACTACGACCAGCATTTGATATGACGAACTGAGAAGTAAAGTCCCTTGTCAACAAAAGACTCTTTCATTTTCCGTTTTACTCATGAGCTGCACACCATAGGGACCGAGGGGGCTATAGCCCCTCTTTTTTCAGTGCTGTGCCGCCCTGTTACTGTAATATGAACGCAGGAAGCTGTCTTATTTTATGCTTAATTATTACGCGAGTGTCTAGTCCAAGTTCGCACTTGAAAAACCCTAGATTCGTGTTACAAACAAGAACTCGAGATTTCAAGTTCAGACTCGAACTTATTATTGTATTACTAGTGGGGTCATTACGTTCAAGGTAGGATTAGACAGTGCATCTGCGTAAACCAAAAGTGTACTCGGGCACAGAATGATAGACAGATGTGGCGTATTTAGAGGGGGCCATGGCTCCCCCTAAAATTTCTCTTACTTCATTTGGCAGTTCGGTCGTGCGAATGTCTGACGGGCAAAATCCTGGACAATACTCTGCCACGGCACCCTAACTCAAAATTCTAGATCCGCCCCTGGACAGTAGTTACCTTAAGTCTGCATAAAGTACAATGGAAAATGTAAAAAATAATCTAGATTTCTAGTACTAAGATTAGACCGAGGACCCGCCATCTTTTTACTTGAAATCGAACTCGAATTTTATTTTTGACATATTATGTTTTACTTAAGAATGAACTCAAGGCATATTGTCTATTGTTATGTGCTCGATTGTAATATGGTTCGCTTGGATGAATGTGCAATCCCTCTGTGCACTTGATGACCCCAGCATCACAACTATAAGTTTGAATTTGAACTCAAAACCGTGAGTGTTTATTTGAAATCTCGAGTTTTTTGCTCAAGTGGTCACCAAGTGCGAACTTGGGTTAGACATTCGTCTCCGTAAACCATGATATTGTCGAGTGAATAATGATAGAAACTTATCTCGAGTTCGTATTAAAGTAGAATGGAAAATATCAAAAATAATTTGGATTTCGAGACCGGAGATCAGACCTGGCCACAGAAATGCAAAGGTTAAACATAGAAAATTTACTTAGTTCTGTTTATTGACAAAAATTATGTAATGTTGAACAAGCGTCGTTTGACGATATGTTTTGTGTTAACTGGTTTGCTTTGAAATTCTTTGAGTAGGGAGACTTAAACGAGCATGGAATGGAATAATTTCACGCAAGCCTCAGCACAGGCCTAGTCAGAATTCATTACGATTAACGGTTTAAGTTGCTGGATCCTAGTTTAGCTAAAATTCAAATTAAACGGAAATGTGTATGTTATACATCGAAACAAACGGTGTTCTTTGGGCTGGGTACAAAAAGAGTGCCTCATTTCCTTGCATGTTGTATAATTAATGACCAATTGTGGATGAGTTTCTTTTCCGAGGACCCCGATTAAATTTTCCACGATTATTGTAAAAGAATGCAAGAACACGCGGCTTTGGTGATTTTTTGTACCCTGATCAAATATTATTCGTCACACTGAAAATTCGATCAGTCATGTTCGCCAAATTCAAGCCCGTCAACTACTTCTTTCACTTTCTGAACATTTACGTATTAATTAATAATCCACAGATCAAAGAAGAATAAAGCGAATCTCGGAGCAGCTAATCCAAGCCTTCCCACAATTCTCCATGTCCACTATAATGAAGGTCGTGGAAGAGGAACAAACCGCTAACGGTGCCGCTGATAAACTGCTCACAATGGACGAGGGTGCAGCTGTGTGCAATGGTGGAACATAAAACTATTGGTGCGATATACGAAGTCCATAGTTTTAGAGTGGTGTTGTCCCTGTAAATGTCGATGATTGGACAAATAGATGATTAAATAATGCAAATTGATATTTTGAAGAAATGAGTTGTCTGGGACGGGCGCCCTTGTTTAAACCGTAATAGTTGAGATTGGTTGGTTAAGTAAGCAAATCAACGTCAGATGCAACAAGCCTCTCCGTGTGCTTGTTGCCAATTGAAGTATAGAATCAAGTTTTCACGCGATGCTCTGATCCGGTGATGGTTATGAGCCACAAACTGGAAATTTGTTTTAAAGAATATTGCCAGTGTTCTTTGCATCCCGCGGCGAACTGCAGCTATAGTGAAAAGACAGAGTGAAATACTAAATGACACGCTGTTCTTATTTCAGTAAGAAGGTGTTAATATTCAGTTTATTTGATCAGAAATCCTCAGTGAAAGAAAACCACACAGCAGCTCAATGGAATGACAGGCGAAGTTTATTTTAATCCTCAACTTGTTTTTTACAGATTGAACCGAGAGCTACGCCAAAGGGGTTGATCCCAAGATCGGGAACGAGCACAATCTGTCTCGGCGCCACGCCCACTACCATACATGATGGCTGCTGATAGGCGTGGCTGGGCACGTCTTTTGCATAATACCCTAACTTCAACCGTCCATTCGCTTAAGTTGCCTACAAAACATTGATGGACAGTGAAGATGAGTTTATCACCGATATAAAAAAGAAATCACTACATTATGCACTACCATGTACACACTCTGATGCCTCGAATTTTGAAGCCGGAAAAAGGTTTCTCTAGACTCTACTTTTTTGTCTTTTCACATGACCTAAAAAGGAGCGTTGATATTAATATTCTTCCGGAAACGGACATACTTTTTTCACATACTTGTGAGACTTGGCGCTGTCAATATGTTAATGTGACACCGAGATCGGGTTGGAAAAAGTCGACGTTCAGATTTTCATTGACGATCTTTGTCAGGCAACTGCAGTGTTAAAAACTACAGTCTGTGATTAACATAAGTTATATCAATACCGTTGCAACTCGCCTTCTGCTAGAAAGGTTTTAATTACAGGTTAGCGGCAAGGTCAAACCTCCTGAGTTTTAGTGTTTTGTAGTTAGTGTGTTTATAAACCAAGAACGGCTGTATTTATACATAGCCACAGTTCAGCATAGCCGATTATAAATTCTGTGAATTTTGTCATTGTATCATATTGTATTTTATTCCCGAGACTGCGCAATACTCTCAAGAAAACGTAAAATGAGTATCCTATTTATTGAAATTTCATATTTCATGTTTATATTTTTAACAGCGACAAGTGTTTTCTCTGTCTGATTCTTCTTCGAAATATACACACTGTGCAATTCTACATCACATTTACGTTCGGTTTTGCATTTTCTGTTTGCACACAACAGCGCCGCCATACACGTGACTTCATGATGCAATATTAATTTGTGTCTCACAGTTTTAAGCTGTAATCAAATTGGAAATTATACATGCGTAATATTCGAGTTCTGCTGCATTAATTTACATTTAGGAAACCAATTTGACCTCTCTGACTACTGAACCGTGTCAGAACTGGTATAAAAATTCTTAATTTGAAAGAATGGGGTTTTACCTTACGTGAGCTTTGTTCCCACAATATAGACAATGTAGTTACACTTTTACGAATTCTATACACGTGACTATAGACAATTTTTAATTTGCGAACTGTTTCCGCATGAACTGTGAACAAAACAACGGTCGAGTAGTGCTAGATTTGGACTGCGTTTTGAGGGACCAAAATTGCAAAACACGGTTTGGGCTACCTTAATAATAACATTTTCCATTTTGTTGTGTATGATGAGAACATTTTTAGAACTCCCGGTAAAAATTCACAATATAAAAACGACTAGATTTTCGATTTTTTGTAAGAAAAATTATTCACTTGCGTAGATTTTACACACGTTAGAGTACCCGGCAAAAGGTATGACGTTTGATACATGCCACAATTTTATCGGCATTTCAGTCATTTCCTTATTTTTGAACTCTCAGTTCAAATTTTTAACCAGTCGCTCACAGGGCACTGTGTTTAAAGTTGGCATTTTGATGTGCTTGATAGATATATGAGCAGTTGTAAACCAAAACAGATAACGACTGAACATATTTCTTCCGGAATTTGTTAGTGCCAGTTCAAACTAGAAATTTTGAAACTCATCCTGCGTCGTCGCTACCAACTCATTGTTGCCCGTAAACGTTCACAAATACTTCACGTCACGCATACTTCACGTGAAAAAACACCTGGCATTATGCAACATTTTCGTGTTCCATACGCGTAATTTTTCAAGTGTTGAAAAGGGCATGTGTTTGTATGAAGTATAAACAGACAAAAGACATAAGCAAAGCATATAATTGTTTGGTGGTAAAATTTTTTCACTTGAAAAGTGTTAATTTGGAAACCAACACAACCCAACACAGGCAAGTGATTCGCCAGCCTTGTAAAACAGTGTGCTGTATTCATTCTATGGGTGACAAGAAAATACTCTCCTATTGACTGAATTCTTTCGAAGAGACTGCCAGTTTGTTATACCAGTTGCTGCTTTTATTACAGATAACGCCATGTACAAATGTCATCCTATGTCTGTTGTGGTGTAATGTTCGTGGAGATAAACATTCTGAGTTTTATGCCAGCGTTCATGGAACATTTCCGAATTAACAACAACACTGCACTTCTGCTACATCAGAATCCTCGCCATTAACAAAAACGTTCGGATAACTGTATATAGGCTGTTATACAATAGTTCAAATTCGCAAAAAACTTCCTTTGACTCTCAAGTAATCCTTTTTGAAGTAGGGGAATAAATTGCACCTAAGATTCTCAAGGCAACGCAAGTCAGCTTTGGGTGGAATCGTGTACTGAGCTTGAAGACTAAGTAATCTAAAGCCATTAGTTGTGAGCTTTTTCACTGTTGAGTCCAAGTTGTCAACAAGTTTTTGTGTCTTGGCCAAACCTGGAAGGATACGTACATTTGGACTCATGCACACGTCCAGTAATATTCGTTAACATCTAGGCCTTAGAACGGTTTCTAATCTCTTAGGTCTATGCAGATTATTGCCAGTTTGCATAATTATCCAGCCACCACCTACAGTTGTCATCTAAATGGTCTCCCTGTAAGTGTGGGGGGAAGCGTCAAGATGGACAGCCGGAAGGTCTTCGCCCTTCAAGATGGATGGTCGGTGCACAAATGGCTGCGTGTTTGCGTAATGAAAACTTAACGTTTTCGGGCAAGAAATTGTCAGCAATGGCGTTTAACAACCATCGTAATCTATATTTTGAAAAGGGTTATCAAAAGTTCAAGTAAATTGGATAGTCCTTGTCTCTTCAGACAAACATTTTGTCCATAAAATATTCGTCAGTTACCAAAATCCCTTCATCTAACAAATTCAAATTCACTGCCACTAGCTAAGTCGGCGATGAAAGTACTCAAATTATTCCGTTTCTGTAAAATGAAAAGCTGCTTAAATTATAAATAACAATTAATAAATGAGCAAAATGGCAAAATATAAACAAGTTTACTATTCTAAAATGGATAGGTTTGAGGTTGAAAAACGACTGTAGTACATGTTTACTGAAAGTATTTTTTAAAAAACCTCTCAATTTTCCGCCGAATACAGCCATTTCAAATATGCTGAAAACTGGTTCCACAAAAATCGTTTACAATTTGAAACCCCTAATCGCACTCCTCGTCACATTTATATGCCATTTCAACCAACTTTTCAAAATTCTTACAATTTGATTTATTTTCAGTTATAACGCGAAATATATTTGCTAACGTATGGTGCGAGAATTACTCTCTTATCTTAACCCTTCTCCAAAATTACGAAGATTTTTTTTGGTTTCTAGTGTGGAATTCGCCAAAAACGGAAAAGTTAGCGAAACATTTTGTGCCATGATACGTTTCCTGATACGTTGCGTCGAGAGCTATCTCTTGGTACCCGACAACAGTTGACATCCTGAAGGGTGAACCAAACCTACATAGATTATACCGGTATTCTGGCGGCGAAGAATTAGTTCAAGGCTCAATCAAATCAGCAATTCACCAAAGTAAAAAGGTAACGTGAACTTAATATGTGTGCAAACAAATAATTTGATTTCATTTTACATTATTTACAAGTGCCACCATTTACTTCCTAAGCTAACACTAATGAATTTTCTTACTTAGATACGGTCAGGTTCATCACCAGATACAACCAGCCGGTATAATCAGACGAAACAACAGGACTTACCTATCTTGTAATATCGGACATCAAAAGAAATGCCAAGCGACCGCTTTTGCATTCCATAAGCTCTTATGTTTCCCGTATTCGTAAATATTAATCCCTTTCGTGAACTATTTCTGAGCGGACACGCGAAGTACCGTCGACTTCCACGAATCGAGCAGTGGACGACACGGTCTCACCACCTGGTGACTGCAAGAACCATAAGTGCTAAGAACGCATAAAATAAGAATTATCGTAGATCTATTAGCAAAATTTTCCGTGGCAATATAACCTACTCTCACTAATTTGATATACACGAGGTGCGACTAGAGAAAGAGCCTTGCATGGTTTAGTACAGTATTCGCGAAAAAATCCAAGGACAACCTGTTTCCTGTAGAATGTTGATCACACCGTAATGAAAACTAAGGTTACACTTCGCCCTGTTTATTATATCAAAAACGCTCTTTCTGTTTTCTCAATAAAAGGTTTAGTTTTCGTTTTTTTCATAAAAATCTTTTCATTTTGCTCCTAAAAGCCATGTTGCATACAAAAATGAAAAATTTCGAAAACTATTCTCAAAAGCGTTTTGCAGATGTGCAAAAGGTATTATAGTGTCTGAAAATTTTACTTGACTCCCGATTAGCTATTTCCTAAATTAGCCAATTTTGGATACTTCTCTAGAGTTGCACATAACCGTTTGAGTGGTACGTTGATTCAACTTTCCACAAAACGTCTAATAATGAAGTTCCACGGTTTTAAAACTTGGCATATCGATTGCTTAGGGGTTCGTTCACAATCATCGCCAATTTCAAAGAATCCCAAAATGCAGTACGTTTTTTCGGGGTCTCCCCCTGATGGCGTTTATACTGTTGAAATGTTTGCAGGTTAGAATTCACGTTTCATGCAAACTGGTTCAAAGATAAACGTTGGTCTTTATTTGTACAGTGCCAAAATAAAACAGGCATCGTCAAACAATTCATGGTGTATTGTGTTTCTTAGTAAATCACACTATCTTAACAAACTTCTGTTAAGTGGTTGAACATCCTCGACAAGAAGTAAGATAAAGCACATCTTTGGTTCTGCACTGAAATAATCTGGTCTTCGTTTTCGACGCTTTGTCCCTTTTGTTGAGTGCCGCTCGTATGAACACGCCAGAGATGAGATTGTGGCAGTTCCGCACGAATTTTGTCCCCGGACTATCTTTATGGTGCGACGTTTGTTTATCCGATGTCGATCAAAGTGTAGGTAGCTGTAAAGATTTGGAAGCGCGAATTGATGGCACTGATGTACGAAATGATACTAACAATTACAAGTTGTGTTTTTGTGTATGATCCCGGGTTCCTGAACCAAAAGACAGGCAAGGCGGGTTCAAAGCAGCCGGTCGGGAATCAGGCGCCATTTTTTCGCTGGTTCAACAAGAAAAGCGGGAAACATCCAGTCCACAGTCTCTGTAAAACGTTGCAGTCGGGTCTTGGCGATATTCAACTGATACTTCGTCGTATTTTATACATGTATTACGACAAATTTTGTTTTACGCTAGCGGCAATCATTTCCCCGGCATCCCTACAGCGTACACTCCGTGAAAATGGCAACACGCTTGTGAACGGTTCCTAGATATTTCTTCAAAAATCGACCAGTCGGAAAATTACAAACCAAATAGGAGCATATTTCACATTAATATAGATAAATAATGGATACAATGCCATTAACAGATGGTGACACTTGTCATTGATACTCTCGATTTCTCGAATCAAGGAACATTAAGACACTGATTCCGAATGGTAAGAAGTTGGTGGTGCCTTGCCACTAGTCTGAATTTTAAGCTTTTAATAATTCATTTACGCTTGAACAATTAATTTGCACCATAACTTGATAATTAATTTACGCCGTTGACAACTAGGTTATGCCGTTAATGTCCGCAGTTAAGAATTAATTTACGCCCTTAAAATTTATTGACGCATTAGTTTATGCCTATAAATTTCCGGACGTAACATGTATGATGTAGAGCTTCATGCATTTCACGTGACGTGAAAGAGTAAATTCTAGTATAGACGGTGGAGAAGAGAAAAGAAACAGGGTCTAAATACGCGCATGTACGGCGCAACATAGTTGATTAATCTGATTTCAGTTGAGATTTTATGAAAAGAAGGATTTCCAAAAGAGCCCCCACCAACATAAAGCCCCCATGGGAGCTCTGTCGGAAGAAACGACCGAAAAAGCTCCATGGGTCATGCATGCTTGGTACGAGGCAAATGCCTGCTGGAAAATAGGTCAAAGTGTCATTATTTACTCAATATTGGTCCTTAAATGATTAATAATTCAAGTTTATTGGAGGCGTCGCCATACTGCTGGTAACATGCACTTTAATAGATATTTAATTTCAAAATTGTCATTGTTTTCATTCAAACGATGACAAAGAGAAGTCACCGCCAAAATAATCTCAAACGCACTCTCATGACTTGAAAGCCCATTGTTGAACGCGGACATTGTGGTCCGCCAGTTTCCGATAGAGCCTTAGTTACCGCTTTTTTCAAATGAGCCGCCTGGGTGCGTTTTGTGAACGCAAGTCGAGATCACTTCTGAAAACAGGACAATGAGCCACCAGGGGATCTTTCGGAAATCCCCGGTACTGAGCGGATCGTTGTATTTGTTGATGTGATATAAAAAAATTAACTGTGCATAAGTGATGTTGGCGGCGAATACGCCAAAAAGCACTTTATTATCCGAGTGCCAGAAATATTACATGTTCGTCTAATCATCCAGGGAGCATAATTTCTTGGATAATCGTGGACCATAATCAAGTATGGAGAGACTTGTTCACTTTTTCTTTAGTCGTTTCTTAGGCTTAATATGACAGCAAGATGGTGATTTTTCATTCGATGTCCATTTAATATTGTGCTATTATTCTAAGTCAATCATGAACAGATGAAATATTTTCTAGATTTACACTCTGCAATAATTACCGAAAATATTGTTCGCTTGTCCGAATGTTCGTTATACATGAAAGCGAACAGCTGTTGACCTCTACAGAGCAGACGTAAACACTGGTCACGTGACTCCCTCATTCAATATTGATGACTAACATTGACCTCTGAGAAAAGCCCATTTCCAGGTTATTTCTTTGAGAGCAGAATGTGCCACGTAAACTGTGGTAAATGTGCTCAATTTCGGGATATACTGGTGTAGATATAGCGGCGAAGAGCTCGATTTTTGATACATTCGACAAGTACTGATGATGGAGGAAGAATTTATATCCATTGGCGAAACGATATGGTACGAAAGCGGTAAGTCTGTTCAATGTGCCTTGCCTTCTAACAGAAATTGATAACAAGGGGTAGCTGGGTACTTGATTCTGCAATGATAACGGTAGTTCAGCTTGATACGATGCCAATTCGAGCTTTAGTTAGAGACCTCTGTACTCATTTTTCTCTTGGTAACCAGCTATTAAATCAATCGCTTTCAATGTGAGGGCTCTAATACCAGCTAGCAGTATGGGGTTTATCGATTCAAAGAAGTCATGTAAAGCCCGAAGTTACTCGAGTGGAAATCGCTTGCTCAATGCAAGTTAACCAGTCAGTCAACCTTAAACAGTCATCGGTCGTTGGAGTTGTGGAGCGCGTGGTAGGAAACCCGAAAATGGGTAATCCTACAACCAATTAAATATATTACCATAGGCATTGTTAATTAATTCGCGACATGTTGTCGGCAAACGTTAATCCGACTGTCTCACAAATTATGCAACATGCCTTGGTCATACAAGCGATATATATTAAATAAACAAGTGCTGAACTTCGTACCTATAGTTGAATATTTAAACAGATCCACTATAGTTTAACTTGGCTGAGCACATTACGCAGTCATTTTTGCCTGGTTGCACTAAAAAACTTTCAACGCTTATACTGCACTTTCGAATTTAACTGTTTATTCTGATTTATTTTATAAATGCATGGGGAAGGCTGAGCCAGTCCAGTAAAAGCATTTCTATTACACTGGACTTTTTAGGAATCATCTTTCTCGGGTGGGGAATCGCGAACTTGTTTTTAACTGGCGATTGTTTCTCAAGCGAAACAACATTAGCACATTGTAACTTGTCCGCGCTCAACTATGCTGAATACATAAGTAAGAATGGAAGATGTTTAAGTGCTCAATAGTGAAAGAACGA
This sequence comes from Phoronis australis, assembly GCA_002633005.1. NCBI lineage: Eukaryota > Metazoa > Phoronida > Phoronidae > Phoronis > Phoronis australis. The sequence goes on from NMRA01000267.1 coordinate 151,168, forward strand.
TCCCATTCTGTGAACGACGACCGAGTTTCTGAAGTTTGCTACACAGATGGTAAACTAATCAAAGTCATAACTGTTACCACAGACAAGTGCATTCCAAGACAGTTTTGTTAATTGTAGGTCCATGCATATGCGGTTATGCACTTTTAAGACATACTTCTCTTTTGTGGTACAACACAGAATGCTGAATCCCAAGTGTGCTGAGTTTTGTAAAGAGTGCATTTTTATTTAGAGTCTGTCAACAGCACTGAATAGAGACCATTTCGAGTACGCCAGTTTGATAATTATCGGTTTTGCTAGGAAATCTCAAAAGAAATTTCAATCGTCCGGCAGCCATGATGTTACTGACTGACCTTTCTAGCTTCATGTCGAATCACTAGAAGAGTTCCATGGCGATATCCATGACTAACAAGATTGGAGGAAAGTGCAGTATCGATTTTCCGGCGAAGGGATTGCCAGCAACATTAATATATATATTCGGTTGGTTCGTAACTAACAGTTTCAAGCCATCGATTGAGCTGACGTGGTACAGATTTAGTCGCTGTTGCTTGGTTCAATCACCAGAACTTTTGCATGTCTCTTATTAAATCAAAGCTAGTATAGTTACAAAACACTTTTACAAACCAACAGCGACCCGAACAGAATGTCATATGTCATACCGAAGTCCGCGTTCAGACCCAACTTCTGTTGAAGGACATTTAAGCACTCACAATACGCATAAAAATTTTCGTGTGTGATAAAATGACAATTTCCTTCCGACTCACGACCTTATGATTGAAGTCAGGAAACAGGCTTACGAACTTAGACAACAGACTCAACAATATCCTTTCTGTGACAGCAGAGTGGTTTTTAACAACAGAACGAGTTAAATCAAACCAGTCTTGGAACGGTTGACTAATCCTGTCAAAACTGGTGACGTTTTATACTTTTGATTGGGGATGGAAAAGTTTTATGGCATGGTATGAAAAGGTTCGAGTCGACTGATTTTGAGTGGGTAATTGACTAACGTACGTTTTAGGTGGAAATTAGGAAATGCTCCATTAGTAAATGTCACAGAGATTAAAAATGTCAATATTTATCATGAACTTGAATGCGGATCATAGCTACTCATTAACATTGGTGAAATGGTGACCGTTAATATTTCATCAACCCCGTTAAGCGCGGAGAATAGAACGAATTCATTATGTCACGAGAAGTCAGAAGAGACATAAAACCCATTGAACACAGCCACGTGGATAACTTTCTATATTCATTCCCTGTTGTTTTCAGCAACAACAAAATCAGATCTAGGTAAACTGGTTACTAGAACAGGCCAATAATTGAGCGTTACATGTTTGTCAGATTTACAGTTAGCCGCCGAGATTGGGAAGACACTGCTTGAGCGCAACAAGGAATTAGAAACTCAACTTCACCACGCACAGCGACACTTGACGGACAAGTCTGCAGAAATTGAGGTTTGTGGCTACCGATTCTACTGATACAGTGTAAAGGACCACACGTGAAATGTTTCCTGGAAGACCCATACCCAAACGAAATAGTTAAATATATAGGAAGATACGTTAAACGCGTAACACGAGTTTTGGGCATGTACTCCAAAAACTAAGCGTTCACGCGCTTTTTTCGTTGACATGTCGATTAATTTGTGTGAGGTATTTTCAGTACAGATTCACGTGAAAAACTGCATAACCAATCATATACCCACACTGATATTTAAATACTGATCCACTATGTACCGGGTACCTGCAAGTGTATAGTTCACCCATCACCCTTACAGTTCCTTAATCACCAACTCGAAACACTGCGAGATCTGAACGAGTCTCGCGTGAAAGTCTTCGACGAGGTGGAAAAGCATGCGACTGAAACAGAGAAGGTGAACAATCGCCTGGCAAAGGAACTAACGGCAGAAAAAGAAAAATGCGACAGGTAAGTTGTCTAAATGGCGTTTGGAAAGTTGTCCTTCACGCATGAGTGAACTGTCCCAGCTGAAAAATGCCCGTTGTTGTCATACGGTAAGAATTCCGAGTGGAGTTTTGAAATTGGCCGTGAAGATTGTCTCGTGTCTGAATAATAGTTAGAGTCTTGGGCTCGTGCAAATCCAATTTCGCCGAGCTCGTCCTAAACTCTTCTGGTGTGGGGACGGGTGGAAACGGACAGCGTTGACCAAAATCATGCATTGAATGCAACACCCAACGAACGGAGTCTTCTCAGATTGTACAACTTAGGTTTCCAACAGTTATTCAGTTCCCATTCTGTTTTAGTCGGTTGTGTCAATTTTAGTGAGAACTGCCTTGGTCTGCTACGGCCCGTGGACATGTTCAGTGAAAGTAAGAGTCGCAATCACAGCTTTTTCGCAGGTTACTGCTCAAGTTGTAAGCACTGCCGCCATCTTCTGTAACGTCTCGAACACAGTGTGTTGTAACAAAATACAAAACAAGTAAGCAACTGACTTAATGCAATGTCTGCGGCAGCCTACAAAATGTTGCGATTGGGAGCCCGTGAATATGCATCGCTTAGGAAAGTGTTGAAGGAATTTGTCCAACCTTTTTATTGCCAAACTTTTTATTGCCAAAGTCAATGTCAGATCATTTTTATTTTTAGATTAACGCGGAATCTTGAAATACTCGAAGAAAGGGCAGCTGAACTTGAAAATTCTCTACAGGAAATGAAGAACACGGAACGGCAGCGCGCGCAACGGGAATCTCGTGTAAGAACTTCCAGCGTCCCAAGCATCACCGACGCCCTGAAATACGACAACTTCTGGCCGGTTGATATTCACGAACTCACGGGTTACAAAAAGTTGCAAAAGAACCCATACGAGTCCGAGATTATTCGTCTCCAACAAACTGTTAAACACTTGAAAGCTCAAAAGGCCGTGGAAGACAGGAAACGAACAGACCTGGAATCAGAAATGAGTTCTATTGTTGAGGAAAACAACGAACTCCAGTATAAACTGAGAGATTACGGCCAAATGAAGAAGAGGGTTCTTAGTCTGGAAATGGAAGTTGACGAGCTCCATAAAACTGCTCGTAACAAATTCAACACAGAGATTGAGAATTCGGAAGCAATAAACAAAACAAATGTTGATCCAACGGCGGAGATGATTGCCGAGCATGACGATCCTCAAACAAACAGTGCAGAACTGCTGAAACTCAAAAACGGCGGCAGCGCTTACGGCAGCAGAGAATCGCTCAACAAAGCTGGATTACAATCGCATGATTCTCCGAACAGCCAGGCGGCTTTTCTGCCGGGCGAATCTCTGCTGAGCGAATTAAACGCGCAATACATGTTTCTTGTTCGAAAGTACGAAGCAATGTTGGAAGCGAAGCGAAACTCCACCGTTAGCACGGCAACCGATGCCGAGCCCAAACCCACCCTTGCTTCTACCGAGAGCCAAGCGAGCACAGTTACATCTCACCGGGAATGTCAAACATCGAGGAACTTCCAGCTGGAGTACAATCTGGAGAAGAAAACCAAGTCATTCGACTATGATAAAGACCCACCCGAGTACAGGAAGATATTTAAAGAAATATTCGAAACTCTGAGAAAAACTTCTGCCATCTGCGAAGAAAAATGAGGTCTTGTAGGAGTGCGGACCTTTCTCTCATTCAAGAGTAAAACGTAGCCTTAACATTGTAATGCGACCATGTGCAATATCCCAGGCAGTTGTTCCTGACCTATCAATACTCTCGTCTCCATTACGCACGAATGCCTTAGCAAATGACACACCAGTCAAGAACAGCGTCCGAATGACCTCCAACCACAACTGAAGTGGAAATGGCATAAACCTATTTTGTGTATGTTCTGTTTTTCGTTTATATTTAGACGGTGTACTGAGTTGTCTTTCTTTTACTATATGTTTTAATGGTGCTTTATTTTAAAAACGAATTTATGTAATAAACCTACACAAACAAAAATAGACAAAACCTCATTTTTGTAATACTCTTGGTACAAAATTTAATAAGGATTTTAACATTAGTTGCTGGTGGTCACTAGAACAAAAGAACTTGGAACTTGTCCATACAGGGCATGTACAAACTAACTTGTTTGAAAATCCACAACAGAGTGCAGAAAAGTGGTTCCAACTCAACCACGGCAGTCGTAGTTGCTTTGCCAACAGGAAAATCACTGGCACTCATTTCAGCGAATGAGTGGAAGGCTATGTTGAGAACCCACAATTTGTACTGAAATTTTGCTGTTTCTTACCTGTGATCAATGCTAATAACTTCCAAGTTCATCACATCCAACAAAAATCCCCAGGGTTGAAATTTACACAAAACTATCCTTCAGCAAAAATTGATGTTCAACAAAAACGCTATTCTCAAAAGTAATCTAACATTCCCTTAATATACAAATTGCTTAAAACTATAGCCATCGCTACAGAGCAAAGCCTGCACTAGCGACATATAAAACAAACAGAATTAACACTCTTCAAAAATGATTTATTGAGTTTCTCACCTTATAAAGAAGTGTTTTCTTTGCTGGTGAAAATTTGAAACTTCATTTAAATCAGAAAAAGTGACATTACCCTTTTCTCAATGAGCTACCAACAAATAAATAAAGCGAGTCAGTTGTGCTATTGGTCGCATTCCTTAAGGATACCTTTGGGTACCAAGGTTACTCACCTCTCACCAACAGGACAATGATAAAACTAATGTTCCTGAACACCTGTAGTTCCATACACAACAATCCATAATTAATGAGTACTCAATCACTTTTCTGACTAAAACCTTTGGGTTGCTTCATAAGACTTTTCACCAGTGAGATGCAATCATGGAGATATCTTGATTTAGGCAATGGAAATGATGAAAACTGTGTGCTTAATACCATCAAATAAACCATTTTCAATGACAATTCAACTAGTCACACAATCATTTGCAGCGGCGGCCATGTTCAAATAATGTCAGGGCGGCGCTCCGGAGAGCAAATCTCTAGCAAGAAAACATAGATCATATAAAATCATGTTTCTCAAGATTGGTTAGCTAGGCTGGAGTGTAAAATTATGGAACACAGCTGTAAATAAACACACTGTTTCTCTACATAAATCAAGTGTCTCAAAACCATACTTGCATTATTAAAAATCGTGAAGTTCAACTGTTGTGTCTTTGAATACCAAGCACAAAACACTAAAAGTTGTCCTGAACATGGACTATGACAGGGGCTCTAATGCAGATGACTTACAAATGCAACACACATGACAAAAACGACAACACAGTTTCCACTTCTCAACAAAGGCTTATAGTACAGTAAAATCTCACCAATTTCGGACAAAAATAATTGCCAAAAATGACATTTTTCATTTTACAAGATCTCCAAACATTATTGTGAATGACCACATAGTTTCAAAACTTTGTAGCTGTAACACATAACTTGATGAAGGAAAAGCATTTACAATAATTTGGTGCTGCATGTTTCATTGAAAAAAGATAAAACAAAATTTCATTATCCAGCCATTATTGTTTCCTAAATTGGTGAGATTTTACCCTTGAAGAAAATTATTTGCAAATCAAAAATCTCTTCAAATCAGATGCTAACTCCCTGTGAACACCATTCAACTGTCCCTGTACAGGAAATTTGTTCCTTGCAGTGTACTTTCCGTCTTTAACAATTATGCCAGGCAACTGACACAGAGCAGGAAAGTAACATTCTTTAGGGCACACCTACAAGGCCGACCTTTTTTTGTGAGCACATCATCTGAACCACCAAGCTGAGTAGACACTTGGAATGTTCTAATCTCCTCTGCGACATACTTGCTTTGTCCTGATGGTTTTATTGCACTTATTACTGGAATGTGCCTTACACTATGGCTCTGTTCCCTTGAGATACCACATGAGGCCTTTGGTGACACAGTAGTCCTACAAAGAAGCAAATCTCTATGTACTACATGATCAACCAAATTAGACCTGGACTAGACCTAACCCAAGTCTTCATTGAAAAATGGCTACACTAAAAATTTATTTTTGGATGAACGCACAAGTCGAAATTGCAAATATAGGATATTTGTTCTAGCTGAAAGGATTTTACAAAAAACAATAATGGACTCAGGAGATATCCCTCTATGCTCAACAGGTACTTATAGCACCATGTCTTTGATGGTTTAAACATAACTCGACAGGTACTTATAGCAAAATGTCTTTGATGGTTTAACCATAACGAGATATAACGTAAAAGTTTTTATTTAAAAAAGTTTCAGTAAAATTGGCGGGGGAGTTAGATTGCTACTAATGTAACTTTCTTGCACATGAAAACTTGACTTAAAAACATAGTAACGTGACAATAATAAAGACATAGTAGTAAGGATATTTTTAGAATCCTCGATCTTTCTCCTTTCAGAAAATATATACTTCTATGGTTGACAAAGCAAAGTTCTTTCGATATTTAACTTAGAGTTGAGGTCATTTATTAAGGTCCTTGATAACCTTAAGAGGAACTGGTGCAGAATACTGACTTAGGAATAAATTGCAGAGTAAAATAAGAATGAACACAGAACTTCAAGAAAATAAACACATTGAATTGTAACCGAGACCATGGATCCTTAATTCCATAATGCTTCACAAACGCAACACAGCGAAGGTAACTACCTTTTGCAATTTCTTGATTTCACTGTCTGTCAACGTTGTGTTGAACTCTTCTTCAATCCTCTTTTTAAAAGCAACACTCTTTATTCTGTGGTGTGTCGTGAACATTGATACCAAGAGGCCCCTGTATTGATCATATTTATCACCCAGTTTTGGCAAAACAAAGACAGGTTCGGCTGGAGCACTTGCTGGCCACTGAAATACAAGAAACATTCTGTCAGGTCTTTGCCCTTCACAACAAAGGAATGGGTTCAACTTACAACGAAAAAAGTTATTAGAGTTCAAAACTGACTGATTAACTTCCGCAAACATTATTTTGTGACAGAAAGATAACAACCACTTTGTGATGAACTAAGAGCTTTTTGAAAATTGGTTGGCTCAGGTAATGCTACTCACACCACACAAAACTCTATTGCGTACTGTACAGCTTCACACATGCTGTAAGATGGATTTTTCAAAGCATGTAATTGCATATATGATAATCATGAAAACAAGCCACGTACTTTTACTGTCTGATAAACATGGACTATTTTCAATAGCATCTGGTGTAAAACCAACCTCATTTTGAAATTGTACGTCATGTCGCATATACAAAGCATGAAACTTACAAAAAGGTACACACCACATTGAGAAACGCAATCTACCAAAACTATCAAAATACACAGAACTTTAAACTCAAGTGTGTTCTAAGCAGTTTCTCAAAAATTCACTTAAGGCTATGCAATACCCAAGAAAAAATTACAAATTTGGCCAACCTCAGAACATATCTCAAAAAATGGGTTATTGGATTCCTATGAAACTTTCAAATACTATGGGTTATGCAGTTCTCCAACACGGTGTTAGGAATTGTTTTTCAACTTTGTATGAGGAGCAACCAAAAATTGAACTTCTATGATTTCATAACAATAAAAATTAGAAAACTGTAACTGTGCTTTTTTGACATTTCATCTTGAACATTTATATCGAATGAAATTTGGTCATGCTATCAATACTGTTGCTTTACTATCAATGTACCTTCCGTTTTGCTAAATTTTACTACAAACACATGGTCATGTGACCCAATTTATGGCAGACTGATAGAGAGTAAAAAAATCAAATTTTACAGCCATTCTACTTTCAGAAAATATGTACTTTTACTGAGCTTTTTGATAGAGTACAGATCTACCAATAAGGTCCTACATATTAATCTTAAAAGTTCCTATATCACATTGACAGCATTATGGCAGTTCTACTCTCTGCAATTATACGAGGTTCACAACCACAGCTTTCTTAAGTTCAAATTTCTGAGAAAAATTCCTCATCACATTCATTAAGAACTGATCAGCAATTGACTCTCACAGCAAAAAGCAGAAATCTGTTTTCATGACCAATAAATACAAACCATTAATTCAGCACAATGCCTCTCCTACCTTGTCTCCAAGCTTTTGCCCCCCGGCCTCCATCACAGTCTGTTCTAGCAGCTTAGTAGAAACCCCACTGCCTAGCACATGCCCAGGGGGACACTCCATCAGCCGCAAGCTGAACAGTTTCTTCAGCTCACTCAGTGATAGCACCATTCGACTGCGCAGCTTGTCGCTCATAAACTTCATTAGCTCAAGTTTCAGCTCTGTTGAGGCTGGAGCCGATGTCTCTATACTGCCATTGGACAAACAGTCCGCAGTGGACGGAGATTCAGAAACATTATTCGCTGTAGTGTCAGAGCCATCACCACCTACGCTACTGCTGCCCCCAGCACTGCCACTATGAGATCGCGATCGTTTGCACACTTTTTGATCAGACTTCTTATGAATTTTTTCAGTGTCTGTGTCACTTATGTCTGATCGGTCACTCGACTTAGTCCTTGAGCGAGACGTGGTGCGCCTCCTCTTGGGCTTATCACATTGTTTCATTTCATGGTCATCGTCACCTGAATGGATACACACATCACGTGAGTACAGTTTTCAAAAACTTAGCAGATGATTTCAGCTTAAAGTGGAATGCCAACACTTTTAATGTTACCTTTAATGAAAATACAGATCCTTGTCGAGGCCAAAAACATTACGTACCATTCTCCTGGAGTGTAAATACCAAGAAATTTCCAGCATCAGGATCTAACCTAGAATCACGTTCGATTAAACTTGTCAAGCAAGCCTTTTGTGTTGGTACACAATATATGGTTAAGCTGGTCAGAGCTTACAGTCACACGAAGGAATCAACAGGTGAAAGTTAAGTCTAAATTCTCGTTAACCTACATTCGAAGTTTATTGGAGAGACTATTTCATACAAAACACACCTGCTTCACGACATTTGTTGAAAGCCGTTTGCAAATAGTATATTTAAATATCGGTTGGTGCCAGGTGCGCGGTTTGCAATGTAATTGCTGGACTACGTGAGCTTATCAGATGAAAGCAAACAATAAGAGAACTGTACTATGTGAACAATGGTTTGCTACTGTCAAGTGGTAACAACACGGCTGTATCCAGACTGGCTGACCAGTCAGTTGGGATACTCATTTCACTGCCACGAGCTGTGTCAGTAATGCGGTATTTTTTGGTTGTACTCTTTTGAACAAAGATAATCCATCCGAGACAGGCAAAATTGATGTGGGATTTATGTTTTTATTCATTGCTTGACAAATCATGGCATTTCAAACCTTGCTTGCTACATTGTGGTGCAATCAAATTTATTGTATATTACGTCATATCTTACAACTAACTTTTTTTATTCTGGCCAGAGCTGCAGCTAGCAAGATAAGATAAACAAGTTAAAAAGGACAACCAAGCATACTAACTCACTTTACTTGGACGTTCGAATGGTGAACAGGGCGTAACTGAGAAGTCAAAATATGAGTCAGCCCTGCTGCAGGGCAGAGTCAGCCAGGCTTGTTGCAGGGCAGAGTCAGCCAGGGAATGTTTTAAAGTCTTTGGGTGGTTATACCTTAAGTTAATATTATCACAAATCAGGGAGTTTCCTGTCAACACGTACATTCAGTAATTTTGCTTAAATTGTCTATTATTAGAATACGTACATATTCCTGATGTAAGATTGCGAGACAACTGTTGGTATTTCAGTTCCCACACCTTCTCTTGTCGCTCAACAACTTCGGGGTATCTGCAATAGCACAGCAATTAAAGACATAGTCCCAAGGTTAAACAAACAATGGCACAGTCGAGGTATGATTCCAAGGTTAAACACTCATATGATTATGATTTGATAAGTTGTACAGCTGAAAGAAACCAGCTTAAGGTTGTGCATATAATTGAAAACCTGTCAATTATATGCACGACCTTAAACTGGTTACTTTGAACCTACTTATGTTTGAACATTGCAACATTTTATGTACTTTGAATATTTGTTTATGAGTTGAAAAGGCCAACGCTTCTCTCTTAAACTACAAATCTTTCATTAACTGGGAGTCTTAGTAATCTACAATTTTAGAGTCCAAACTGGAGAAAGTCTCATTGACAGGGGCCATCCTTTCTAGGACATCCTTGCTAGGGCATCCTTGCTAGGGCATCCTTGCTAAGGCATCCATTTGGATGCCCAGGACATAGGCTGCACGAAGGCCCATCTGTATCAATTATTGTGGTCAGCTGTAGTGAATTATAGTAACAGAACAGTTCCATTACAGTTCTTCATTAACACTAAGTTGATTAAAAACACAACTGCATTTTAGGCTGGATAGCTTCACAGATACTGTAGACAGAATACAAGCCCGTGTCTGTGAAGTTGTCCAGCAGACAATCAGGGCTTGGAATGACCCATGACAAAAAGAGGAAATTTTTACGACCCTAAATACACATGTCAATCTAAACCATACCTCAACAGATCGAAAGTAAACATTTGTATCACAAGATGCCGTTACTATGTCGTGTTGGCAAAACGCACTCTTAAGCAGTACCTGACATCTATTTCAGCAACAACAATGAAGGCAATTAGATGCAACAAAAGATATTTTTGAAATTAAAATAAAGATGATGAAAATTTTGCAGTGTGAGTAGCAGGAGCTTATTCTTGATTTGCTGCAGGGAGACGTATAGAATTATTTTCAATTCTTATAATTACGATCATGCAAAATTACAAAAAAAATTGAAAATCGATCCATAGATTATCTAGAAAGCCTGAAATACATACAATTCCAACAAACAATTTAATTCCAACCCAAATGGAAAAAAGTCAAGATGAAAACCTGTGGCTCATACCCCAACAGTTAGCATGGAAAAATGAAAGTCAAAAATAATATACTTTAAAGGCAAAGGCAACCTTTTCATGTCTTTTTAGCAAAAATAAGGTTCACTGGTTATCCCAGACATATTTTCCCCTTAATTACAGCTTTTCGTAATTTGATTAATTATTCGTTCTCTACTCCGGAAGTGACGTTTTGGGAGGCAAGAATTTCCCACCTATTTCTTTTCGTACAGTCTGACTGTGAGAGCTGCCCAGTCGGTCATTGTTCTATCTCGCAGTTTTGATCAGTTCGGTCATCGTGTGCTGATGTTGCGTACTGGGATGTACTCATTATCGTCCCACGGACAGAGGAACAACTGCCCCACTTGCCCGAGTGTCCCGCGACACACTCCCACTGAGAGTGACTAGAGCACACAAACTGCTTACACCACCCCGTGTGACACCCTCGCCACACACCTGGCACCTTCTAAATAGCTCCAATACTTTAGACAAGTCCACAATAAACTTATCAAAGTTTGGCTCACCGATCTGTTCATTGAACGACGAACTGTCCTCTTCACTGGGTGTTGAGTGGGGCCTGTATTCACTCCCACTACTCAATATCGTAGCAGGGCTGCTTACAGGCTTTGGGCCATAATGAGTACATCCCGGTAGGCAGCAACAGTGTGGCATGTTGACTGACTCGTAAACAAAAGCAAAGCATGACTGAACTTATGACAACCGAGGTAGATCTATGACTGACTCATCAATGCTCATATAGTCAGACTACGGGAAAAGAAATTGGCGCGAAATCCTTGCCTCCTAAAATGTCACTTCCGGAGTAGAAAACGAATGATTAATCAAAATACCAAAAGCTGTAATTAAGTGGAAAATATGTCTGGGATAATCAACGAACCTTATTTTTGCTAAAAATGACATGAAAATAGGTTGCCTTCACCTTTAAACTATAGAATGCATCAAGCACAATCCTAAGTTGGCCAAACTTTTCAGTTTCAAACAGGAATTACAGGAGTTAATTGTTCATAAGCTACGCTGGTGTAGAAGAAACTATGTAGAAATAACTACTAAAAATGGGCTGGCAGAATTTGTAAACAATGGCTTAAACCAATCAGATCATTCAGAATCTGTCACGTGATCACTTCTCTCGAACTGCAAAACTTGAGTCAAAAAATTGAACATGAAAAATATCAAAATAAATTGAAATACATAAAAGGCAATTTAAAACACATTTGCAGTAACGAAAATAGCACTTTGTATCCCGTTTCGGTGGCACGTAGAAAATCGCACTCAAATGGTCAGGTCTAGTACTAGCAGCCAACGGCAACGGGCGTGCATGTGGGATCAAACAAAAGAATTTCATACATCACTCACATCCCACGATTCCAATCCAATGAATAACCAGTTACAGTTGAATTTCCTTTCAGGAAGCGTTGTTATTTGTAGTGTTTCATCGTTTTCAGTCGGTCCTCCAACTCCAACTTAGTCCAAGGCGACTCCGTAATTGTTCCTCTCTCAAAATTTACAGAACACAAGCCTTGGTTTGTGAAGACATTGACCGTTTCTTTTACCCACTTTTTCCATGAAATATTCAGTCTACTCCACACTCCACGCATTTTTGACCAAAGAATCGCACTATATGTCACCGCGATTTTATACCAAATGCCGACGTCATTGATGAACCACGCTATCCCAGGCACAGGCACTTGAATTTATCTGTTCCTAGAATGCCACTGACATCACTCACTACTAAGAAAACATGCCTCTTATATATGGTAACGAGTCATTGGCAAATTCAAGCGCCTGTGATCCGCAATTACAATTTTCGTTCCTCCGAAACATAAAGAGCAGTTTCCGCTTTTCGAGTCGTCAGCAACGCTGCGGTGAGAAACCAATTTACCACGATAATTTTATGGCAAATTCGATTTTTTCCGCGGAAATATAACAAAAATACGCGGATCGAATAAAAAAAGCAGAAATCCGCGTTTCCGCGGACAATTCCAAGCCTTGAGAAAATAGACGTTATACAAGCCTACAGAGAACATCCGTGAATGGCTTCTCAAAATCAACAGATATGTCTTCTAACGCATACCACAAACCCACACATATCAGGAAACCACAGGAAATGTTTCCCCAATCCATACCTATCAGTAAAGGCCTTGTCAAAGTCAAACACAAACTCCCAGCCCTGTTTCACACGTAGCCGGGACATCTGCTCCAGGATAGCTTTGACATCATCTGCAGGTAACTGAAATAATGATAAAAGTTTGCAAAACAACAGAAGGAACTGGATCTTCATTTTCAATAATTTATTCTAAAGGCAGCAGATTTTACTTCTAATTATGAATTATGTTTAGAGCATAAAAACGATGCAAAGACACAGCACCCATATCTTTTTACATTTTCTTTTCAAATTTTTAACAGCATAGACTGGCATAATACTGATGTCACAAAACACATAGAAAGACATGGTTCACAATGTGTTGACCCGAAAAGATGACAGATATACTTCTCTATAGGATTATCCACATTTTAGCTCCAGTTTTCCAATATAAACAACTGACTTAACATTCTTGCCCATTAATTGTTAATTAAGACCCATGAAGAGAAACCCCACAGTTTTAGGTAGACGTAAATGAATATTGTGAAAATCAATGGTTTTTAAGTATATTAGACACAGAAAACCATTTGATCAAAATCACATTTACTTTTGCACCGATGCTTGGCCCAGAAAATCAAAAGAAGATCTGTTTGGGTTCAAATTCAGTGCGTTCAACGTAGCAATGTCAACATAGCCAAAATCATAAAGTTCTCAATCTTGGCAATTGTTTAATGCCACAAACTTCTGTAGCAGACAATTACCACAAAAAGGTGAAGGCTACTTCCGTCAAGAGTTCAAGGTTCTTGACTGAAGCACATTATCTTGACCCAACAGTTATGCTAAAAAAATATTGCTGTGAAAACAATCTGGCTCCTTTCCTAAACACAAGTTGGAGTTACCTGCTTCCAAGTATTTTGTGCCTTCACTAGAACTTTTCAGAACCTACACTATGCACTGCCATGACTTAAGTAGTTCACTGGCACTTTTTCTTACTTTAACTACTGAAGTTATGTCTTTTCTCACAACAAATCTGCTTTGCCTGAACTTCCACATCTGAAAAACAAAAATTCCCATAAGGAGCACACCTCAGACAGTTCCCGCTGGTTACCAGGATGCACAGACATTTCCTGTCATCACGTGGACGCCATATTCATAACCGAGAATGAAGAGGATTTAACAGGAAAGATAGTAAAGTGGCTAAGCCATTCCATAATTAGAACTTATAGTCCTTACCAGTAATTTTTGCTGTTCACAGAATTAGTCGTCATGACTGGGAAACAGTAATTTTGTTTGATTAATATTGTCCTGCACTGTATACATAAAAACCACAGTTATGTACTAAGATTGAACATAATGCGAAAAATTGTTTAGCTGCACAAATTGTTAAATCCTTAATAACAAGAGAAATATAAAGAAAAACACNCTAAAAATAGGCAGAATTTGTAAACAATGGCTTAGACCAATCAGATCATTCAGAATCTGTCATGTGATCACTTCTATCGAACTGCAAAATTTGAGTCACAAAATTGAGCACGAAAAAGGTCAAAATAAATTGAAATACATAAAAGGCAATTTAAAACACATTTGCAATAACGAAAATAGCACTTTGTATCCCATTTCGGCGGCACGTAGAAAATCGCACTCAGGCGGTCAGGCCTAGCACTAGAAGCCAACGGCAACGGGCGTCCATGTGGGATCAAACAAAAGAATTTCATACATCACTCACATCCCACGACTCCAATCCACAAATAACCGGTTACGGTTGTATTTCCTTTCAGGAAGCGTTGTTATTTGTAGTGTTTCATCGTTTTGAGTCGGTCCTCCAACTCCAACATAGTCCAAGGCGACTCGGCCACGCACTCCGTAATTGTTCCTCTCTCAAAGTTTACAGAGGACAAACCTTGGTTTGTGAAGACATTGACCGTTTTTTTTACCCACTTTTTCCATGAAATATTCAGTCTACTCCACACTCCACGCATTTTTGACCGCAGAATCACACTATATGTCACCGCGATTTTATACCAAATGCAGACGCCATTGATGAGCCACGCTATCCCACGCACAGGCACTTGAATTTATCCGTTCCTCGATTGCCACTGACGTCACTCACTACTAAGAAAACATGTCTCTTCTATATGGTTACGAGTCATTGGCAAATTCGAGCGCCTGTGATCCGCAATTACAATTTTCATTCCTCCGAAACATAAAGAGTCGTCAGTAACACCGCGGTTAGAAACCAATTTACCGCGATAATTTTATGGCAAATTCGATTTTTTCTGCGGAAATATAACAAAAGTACGTAGATCGAATAAAAGAAAAAAGCGGAAATCCGTGTTTCCGCAGACAATTCAAAGCCTTGAGAAAATACAGACGAGTTTTCAATCAAACATAAGCAAAAATGTTATACAAGCCTACAGAGAACATCCTTGAATGGCTTCTCAAAATCAACAGATATGTCTTCTAACGCATACCACAAACCCACACATAGCAGGAAACCACAGGAAATGTTTCCCCAATCCATACCTATCAGTAAAGGCCTTGTCAAAGTCAAACACAAACTCCCAGCCCTGTTTCACACGTAGCCGGGACATCTGCTCCAGGATAGCTTTGACATCATCTGCAGGTAACTGAAATAATGATAAAAGTTTGCAAAACAACAGAAGGAACTGGATCTTCATTTTCAATAATTTATTCTAAAGGCAGCAGATTTTACTTCTAATTATGAATTATGTTTAGAGCATAAAAACGATGCAAAGACACAGCACCCATATCTTTTTACATTTTCTTTTCAAATTTTTAACAGCATAGACTGGCATAATACTGATGTCACAAAACACATAGAAAGACATGGTTCACAATGTGTTGACCCGAAAAGATGACAGATATACTTCTCTATAGGATTATCCACATTTTAGCTCCAGTTTTCCAATATAAACAACTGACTTAACATTCTTGCCCATTAATTGTTAATTAAGACCCATGAAGAGAAACCCCACAGTTTTAGGTAGACGTAAATGAATATTGTGAAAATCAATGGTTTTTAAGTATATTAGACACAGAAAACCATTTGATCAAAATCACATTTACTTTTGCACCGATGCTTGGCCCAGAAAATCAAAAGAAGATTTGTCTGGGTTCAAATTCAGTGCGTTCAACCTAGCAATGTCACCATAGCCAAAATCATAAAGTTCTCAATCTTGGCAATTGTTTAACGCCACAAACTTCTGTAGCAGACAATTACCACAAAGCGGTGAAGGCTACTTCTGTCAAGAGTTCAAGGTTCTTGACTAAAGCACATAATCTTGACCCAACAGATATGCTAAAAAAATATTGCTGTGAAAATAATCTGGCTCCTTTCCTAAACACTAGATGGAGTTACCTGCTTCCAAGTATTTTGTGCCTTCACTAGAACTTTTCAGAACCTACACTATGCACTGTCATGACTTAAGTAGTTCAATTGCACTTTTTCTTACTTTAACTACTGAAGTTATGTCTTTTCTCACAACAAATCTGCTTTGCCTGAACTTCCACATCTGAAAAACAAAAATTCCCATAAGGAGCACACCTCAGACAGTTCCCGCATGAAAAACAAAGGTTTATTTGCTACAAGTAGCTAGCTGGTTACCAGGATGCAGACATTTCCTGTCATCACTTTTGGGAGGACAAGGATTTAACAGGAAAGATAGTAATGTGGCTAAGCCATTCCATAAATAGAACTTATAGTCCTTACCAGTAATTTTTGCTGTTCATAGAATTAGTCGCCATGATTGGGAAACAGTATTTTGTTTGATTAATATTGTCCTGCACTGTATACATAAAAATCAGTTATGTACTAAGATTGAACATAATGTGAAAAATTGTTTAGCTGCACAAATTGTTAAATCCTTAATAACAGGAGAAATATAAAGAAAAACAAAGTACAGAAGTACATTTTTCATTAGTTTTTGCCTTTTCCGTAGTTTAAGTCAGAAAAATCTATATTTGATTTCTGAAGATCGATGTTTTGATATCTTAGAACACTTCCGAGTTCTGATTTTGTCTCATAAACAGCTATAAAGTACATGTTGCATCTAAATATCGCTCACATGGCTTACCATGAAAAAATAAGCAGAACCGAGTCAGCTGTGATCACTTACCATGTAGTCTCTACCTCTACACAAGATGTCAGCAGGCACCCCGCTGTGTGGACTGAATGTGTCTTTTGGATGGAGCACCTCACTAAAACAGACAAAAGATGCAGTAAGAAACCATGAAAGGTAAAAATTAAGAATTGTTAATAAAACCACCGTTTGCCTAATAGAAGAAATTTCATCATTTTTGTACAAATGTCCACAGAAGACATGAACACAGAATACTGGATACTTATATGAGCCAGTAAACACTCAAAACTGGCAAAACACTGACCTTTTGACTACCCAGCACCCTTGGACCAACATGGCTACTTGCTGCACAGCCTTGAGCGCTGCATTGTGATCAATGCCTTTTGGAAGTAAGCTCAGCAACTGACTGAACTGCAGCACTTTAGCTGAAAACACAAACAATTGCATTACATTAACATTGCATTACAACAAATAACTGTATTACATTAACATTGCATTACAAACAACTCCACTAGGTTAACATTGCTTTACAAATAAGTGCATTATGTTAACATTACGCTACAAATAACTGCATTACATTATTAACATTACATTACATTACAAACAACACTGCATTAATAAGTGGAAAAGATACTGACACACTATTCAATGGTTCCTAAAGAAATAATACATTCACTTCTGGCAATTTTAATGTGAAAACAATTAACTTTGGAACCACACCACTTACTGCTATAAAACTAGTCTCAATTAGTAGCTTAGACAAAATAGAAATGACTGACAAATCCTAGTATAAACTGAAGCTGATTGCTTAATAACTTGGGAGTTGAGGGGCTCCTCACTTTGCACCAGAACTACTATGTGGATATAGGCTAGTTCAGTGACCAAACACAAGATGGGGATACTAGTAGGAACATTGTGACTTCACAGATAAACCTCCAGGGGGCACTAAATTAAAGTCCAACTGTCACTACAACATTTTTCACTTGTCACTACAATATCATGATCAGGTGCACAACGTAAGTTTTGTCGTAGAAATATCATGCCATAGGCTTTCTGAAAATTTTAAGTGACTATAAGCTGGTGTTCTGTCCAAGAAGCAAACTTATGATTAAGACAACTCACATACTTAAACTGGTCTCAACTTGTTATTTCTCACATGAGAAGTGACTTCTGGGTTTACAAACAACTAACAGTTCGTTATTCCTCAAGACTATGTTTGGGGCACAACACGGCATGCTTCGACAAACCAACTTGTAGAGCCTGGTCTCATGCAATAATGAACTATCAGTTCTTCCAAAGTCCTGAAATCACCTCCAAGTTGACTAACAAACAACTTGAGACCAATTCCATAACGATAAATGTCAGAATTCAAGCGTTGGTTCTTGGGATGTAAGACAGGTTAATAGCTGCTTTGAATACCAACCATAGGAAGTTTAGCAGCAGAGATCTATTTGATAAAATCACCCAAGTAAATGCCACGACACAATGAATCAAATGAACAAAGACTATAGGAGCAGAATGCTAACCTACCACTGACAAATAATGCCTTGACTTGATCTGCCAAGTTCATGAACTTTAACTGAGCTAAAGAAAGCACGTTGTCAGGCAAGTCAGGTTTCTCTCTGAAATAGAGCATATTTGATGCATGTCAGATTGAGAAAATGAAAGGTCCATTACTTTCAAAATACATCCCCTTTGCAGTAGTGCAAACTACATGGTAGTATCAATCATAGACAGCAAATTTACAACTCCAAAAATTTCTTAAGAAATTCCCAGCAGAGGCGCCACTTACTTCATGTACTAAACTCTGCTTCTGGCAAGTGAACTCTGACAAGGAATTTCGTTATGTATTTTATTGTCGACAAGCACGAAAGAAAACCTTTCGGCAATGAAAAGATGTTCAACACCTCCCTTTAGTTCAGTGACGTGAGAATTTTGGTAATAGTTCAGGAAGTGCAATTGCAAAATTCAAGCCATGGTGACACAAGCCAGAATTAACAGACGTACAAACTAGACGTAACATGGGTCAACTCTGCAGGCATCACTAGTGAATAAGGACGTTACGACTTGTGTAAAAGAAAACAGACCTCGTGCACTTAGAATACACAGAGTTGACATTACGTCATGGCAGAAAGAGTAAACATCACAGCTGCCGTCACATAATTAAGACAAGAAAAGGCTAGCTACCCGAACAACATAACTCATGCAATCATGAACATGGCTTGCAGAACTGGAGGCCCAACTCAGTAACTTAAAAACACACCCGCACTCACAAACATCGCTGACACACCCGCACTCACAAACATCGCTGACACACCCAATCACAGGGCTCACTGACTTACATTACCAAAAATCCAANACTGCGTGACTCAACAAAGAGTCTGAGCCATGTTTACAGCTGCTGGAGCAAGTCTCTAAGTCATGTTCATGAGCGTGGAGCAAGGTCCACTAGTGCGTGAGTTGTGTTGTTCGCGTAACCTGAAGAGCTTAAAACGCCACCATTTGCTCACTGTCAAGTCAAAAGAAGATTCATGGTATCACTTACTCTTCAAGATTTGTTGCCTCAGGTAACAACATGTGCAGGTACTCATCAGGTGAGGCTGTGAACAAGGTCTCCTCTGTGCACCTTGAACACAGCAGGTTGGCTCGTTCTCTCTCACACTCGCTGTCCTGTTCATCAGCATAAACACCAAGTCATCAACCATTATTACTGTCACTACTTTACAGCCCACAAAAAGGGAGCTCACCAAAAACTAAGACCACATAACAGTAGTTCATCTTACTCGAGCATAACAAAATGTTTTCATCAGAACATGCTCAGCTAAGATCACTGACCTCGTAAACCTGCAGGAGTTTTCAGGAAAGTGTCAGTATTAAAATTACACCTAGTGTATGTAGGTCAGTTTTGCAAATTAAATCTAAATTAAGTGGTTCAACTCTTGCAAACTGATCCATGAATTTCTTTAGCACCAGTAAGCAGCCTTGAGCCTCAGAGACAAATGAGATACAAGGTTCATTGTAGGTGCGCACGGTCCCGTCAAAACAAGACAAGATCAGCTACATTTGGATGGCAATACTGATTTAACTAAATTTGACAACAATGAAACATAAGCACAACTCAAAGGACCCCTTTAGAAAGCAAAAAGTCCTCATTTTTAGCATTCAGGCTACTGAAAAGCATCACAAAACCATTGGCTCACTCATATTGGGTTTTCATTTTACCATAGGAAGTCACAATTAAACTTGAATCTGACTGACTAGTATTTCTCACAAACTTGGTGGCAGCAAGTGTGTAACTTTATTTCATTTCATATTCTTTAGGTCTGAACAAGTCAGAACTACTGTCAACTGTTTTCAAAAAGCAATCTTTGGAGATAAAGACAAAACCCAAATGCCAACAGCTTCTTTTCAGGAAAAAGCTTCAGCAGACGCGAGACGTTTTAACAGCCTTGAGTTCGGCTGCATTTTCAACTGACTGATACATACCGCTGGATCACTATAGACGCGCACGTCTACCCATGGTTCATTCTGCCTCGTCTTCTGAAGGTGGTCAAAGGAAGCCAGACGGCGTGCCTTCGCTTCAGCCGATTCAGCACGAGCAAACTTGACAAGCACTGGTTTGGCCTCCTCCACTTCAGCCTCATCTTGGGAGTTGTCAGCTGAGGTTATAGAGACAGGTGGAATAGTACCATGTATGTCACAAAATGAAATGATATGGAGGCATTTTTTAAGTGGTTACAAACTTGTGTGCCATCCTAAAACGCGAACTTTTGACTTAGGATCACGCACTTCTACAAAAATTGGTCGCAACTTGTTCATTACTCATAAGAGAAGAGATTTCTGGGTTTGCAAAGAGATGAAGGGATTCTTATTTTACTTGAAACCCTGCCTGAATGATAGTGACATGTCATGACAAGACAACATGTAGAGCCTAATCCTCAAACGATAACAAACCGAGTTCTTTCAAAGCCCTAAAATCACTCAGAGTTTGACTAAGGAACAACTTAAAGACACATTTCAAAACAGAAAGTGGTCTCAATCTAAAGTTGGTTATTTGATAGAAGGCGTTTTTAGCTATTTTTAAATTTTCAAATTTATTTTTCATCATCTTTATTTCCACAACAAAAATATCAGGTGTAAATTGACCAATAAAATTTCCAATCATGCCAAAAAGTGATCAATTTGCATGCAAAACTAATGACAATTCACACAAACTACAACTGACTGCAGGTTGCATTTCAACAACAATTCCTATTCCATTAAAAGAAATCGCTGAAGCTAGCACGTCATGCATCGATTTCATGCTTTTCACTTTCGTTACTCTCATCTATCATTCCCACATCGTCTTGAGCGCAAGAATACATTAGACGCACCTTAAATAAAACTACAGCAAATCGTTCCTACCTGCATCCCCTGTTTGCTCCTTGGTCTTCTGATCCACTTTGTCCATATACCCAAAACTTGGCCGCAGCTGGATCATACCATGTACTGGTGTTAGGTGTAGCTCACCTATGAAGAGAAGGCCCACTCCCATATAAATGAGGCTACACATATTGCGATTAACATCCTCTCACACCAACCTGACACAAAATCTTATGAATTTGCTATACAACAATTCACAATAAATGATATTTCATGCTGGGTGAAAATAGAGTTTGTGTATAGATTGATACGCAAATTAACATAATAAAGTTCTCTGTTCCAAAACACATCGATAATTTGACACAATTAAGAAGTGAGTTCAAGGTTGCATAGACCACACATGGGAGATAACTTCAAGCAAAAACTTGTTTCAGCTTACTGTCTTTTAAAATGCCTACAGCATACTGTGCATGATCCATGGCAGAGGTGGTTGAGGTAAGTACTTGCTTGTCCATCTTATCACTGAAAAATAAATGCAATACAGTCATCAAAACTGACTAGAATTTTACATGAACAAATTAAAGATGCCAAACAAGTGCATCGTCTCCACTGCTTAACGTGCACTTCTAACAGATCAATGTAGACTAACAAAATGTCCGATTGTAAATATCTGAACACTTAATAATCTTAGTAACAGTACCACAACCATACTACACCTTTTCTGTGAATTTAAATTAGTGACAATCACATCCTTTGATAGCCATCCAGATGGCTGTACAGCAAGCAACCACTGTGTTTAAGTTCCAACAGACCTTGAAATTTCACACCATCAGGGTAGTTTCCTTTGCACTTCATAATCAGTCAAACTTAAATGAGGTCCAGGATTTTCTTTTGTCAAAAATCCAAACATTTGTCAAACTGTACATCACCAATTCACGTCCTGATCTTCCTTTCAGCTACTCCACATAGTCAAACTCACACAATTGCTAAACACACCATTATGATTTTAACAGCATAAGATTTAAGCTAAAATCACAATGCAATTTTCAACCACTTGTCTTGCAGAGCAAGATGCCGATGCTTCTCAAGCATAACACGAGATTTTTGAACATGGCTCATTGCTTTTAAAATACATGAAGAGGGAACCTTGGATAATGAACGGTGTAAGGTTTATAAATTACAACCCGAAAACTTTGAGTCAGATATCAATTATTTTGACTACCTAGTTTGTCCGAGATGAATGACCAAAACAATACGCTATTTTCCACAACGTAACAATCAAGAAGAACAATGAACATTACCTGTTGAAATGTGGTGTGCCTGAAACACCAAACGTCCCATCCACATTGAGAGCAATCTGTTCCCCTTTACTCTGAGCATAGTTTACACTTGATGTGTTGATTGCCAACTCAAGTTCAACCTGCAAGAAAATCGGTGCGAGAAGTCTGCAGACAGGGAATGAACAACAGAA
This sequence comes from Phoronis australis, assembly GCA_002633005.1. Taxonomy (NCBI): domain Eukaryota; kingdom Metazoa; phylum Phoronida; family Phoronidae; genus Phoronis; species Phoronis australis. The sequence continues at coordinate 173,938 of NMRA01000267.1, forward strand.
ATTGAATAGAGCAAACCAGAGGTTACAAGGGCTTGATTTGGCAACATGCAGCTCACCATTGGCAATCTGGTAAACAATACCAAGTCAGCACAAAGTCACCACAATTGTGCACATATCTGACCCCGTGATCAAATACCACAGAAATTGAACAACAGGAGTCGGGAATTGTTCAGCAAAAACAAACAAAAAGCTCGTTCCAGATGTCTCGTTTTATCATTTTCAGGCCCATATTTTCATACCACCACATGCAGGTTTCGGCAAGCTCATTTCCCATTAGGTGAATGGGGAATTTTGCATAAAAACATTCCACATCACTGAGCAACTAGAAAATACCACTGACTATATTTTCAAAAACAGACCACGACCAATTATGCTTTTTGGCCAAACATTTAAATTGAAAAACGTGAAAATAAATGAGTGGAAACATAGATGAACATGACACAATGTGGGCACGTAAAGGCAGCCTTTTAAGAGCAATAACCTGAATAGGAACATCGTTTTAGGTACCTTTTTCTGCTTTGGCTTTACACGGGCACTAGTGTGAGCAATGTCCTCATAGGGAGCAGTGGCAGGCCGAACTGGATACTGAAAACGCAAAAAAATCAAGTGATATCAACACTCTCGTAACAAATGATTGTTGTCATCAAAGTTATTAACCAGTCTAATTTCAAAAAAGCGAACACTGCATCAACTTTTACTATTGATCAAATAAAAATACATACAAAACAAAATGCAGCGCGACTCATGAAACACAGGGTTATTTAACTTTCAAAATGGAAGCGATTGAAGTTAAATTTTATCTTCAAGAGCACAAACAGAAACAATTAGTGGAATGAGTGTCCTAAATTCAATATAGTTACACCCTAGCCCTGTTTTATTGGGTGAGAAAGTCAAATGGTTATGTGTAATCCTAGAAAAAGTCCAAAATTAGGCTAACGACAGAACATCATCTGTGAGAAATAGCCGATCAGATTCAAACTTACAGATACTGCACTTTATGTATTGTTCTCCAAAACGTAGTTTGGCATAGCTTTTCAAAATGTTTCACTTTGGCATGAGGGTTACCAAAAAGTGGTACCTTTAGGATTTCACGAGAAAAATTCACAAGTTGCATAAATCAAAAAAAAAAAAGAAAACAGTTTAGAAAACTGCAACAGCATTTTTAAGATTTCATCTTGAATTTTAACACCAAATGGAATTGGGTCATGTAAATGATACCGCCATTTTACTTTGAATGCTCTTAGGATTTTGCATGAAAGATTGGAATAAAGTCAAAAATCAATTTGTCTAGCCTTTCATTGTCATAAGGTCTCATATAACCATTTACTTACTTGATGCAATGGGTGATTGAGCAAGGATCACCATGGGAACTAATCAGCGATGAGACAGATGTTAGTAAAACATCTCTAGACCAAACAGAGCAAACCAGACAGAAAACTGCACATGCAAACCAAATGAAGATTTACCTGAAAGACATACAGACTATCTGCAAGCGACTTGGACAGGAAGACGTCTATCTGTAAAAAGAACGATCCATCTTACTAATAGTTACACATACAGACCTAACAAATCCAGATTCTTATTTAGCAATCCTGGATTGCAAAACATACAAGTCAGCTCGCCAACCGAGAATTACAATGCCACTTTTTGTTGCCATTAACTTTTTCACCACCAGTAATATGTTCACCAATGTGACAGGTGATATAATGAAATATATCAATCAGAGCGCCTCACTTGCTGAATTCCTGTTATTTCTGCAAAATTTGCTCATCTAAAACATGCGGTGACCAATTTCAATTTGTAGATACTCTGTTATAGTTGACATTCCAAAGCCTAAACCAGGCTTGTGGAGCACGACAGGTCTCGTCTAGTACCCAGCCGTTCGACTACACACAACTAAGTTCAATGAACCTCAAAGGCAACAGTTCACAAAATTTTAGGTGCGGTCATGAATCTGTGGGCCTGAATGAACTGCAGTTGTACTGTAACTGTGATGGATTCATGCCTGTTGCCAGTATGAAATGTATGGAGTGTGCAAGATCACCAGTAAATTGCAGGGAGCTAGAATCCCTTTCTAGGGATTACTACAGATTAAATTTTCACATACATAAACTGCAATGAACATCTCACTAGAAAAACTGCAGGTTACCGTAGCAATACAAAGCCTTTACCACGTCATTCTGTAGAGTGAAGGTCAGCTACTCAGGTTTGAGTGTCATACCAAAGAAAGATAGCCTTGGCTTTAATGCCATGGTTACTTGCAAGACTATAGAAGTACACGGCAAATTATCGTAACTAAGTGGTTCAATTTTTGGGTACATGTAGAAACTAGTAGACAAAATTCATATCAAATTTTGCATTGATAGATTTGTCACTGAGCTTTGAAAAAGATAGCGATTAGCGTGTGCGGCAAATCCCCTGGCGCGAGCGGTAATATGGCTACTTGCCGATTTGGGCAACTGAACGAAGGACTCTTTGAAAAAAGTTTGATTGTGTGAGTATTTGAGCTGGCAAGAGTTAAAAACATCAACAGCCTACTAAGGCGTACCATATGTACAAATAGTACTTTTGCAACATGACCAATGACTTTGATGGTTTGATCAGCGTGAAGCGTAATTCGCCGGCGAAAGCTTCAGCGCATGAAGGTTGGAGAGCCTATGGGATGGAATCGTATCTACTAGGACATATAACAAAGCACATTAACTATGCGTTAAACTCAAAATTTCGTGAAGAACATTTCAATAATCGTTTCGAGCAAACATGAACACGGACATGAGATTAATAGGAAAATTATCAGAGAACCTCGTGAACAACTGGATCGTCTTCGTCCATGTTGTCGTAAGTCACTTTTGCGCATGCACAGGAAGTTAGCGCGTATTTTTATAAATGATTTGGTAATTTTTGCAACATTTTGACCATTTGAGGGCGATAAGAAACGTTAATTTTTCAGCAGTTTAACATATGGATTTTTCAAACTGCCTTATGGGAAATATTTTCATTGCATTACAGTTTGATATTTAGATCACATGAGATATCATGTGACCAAACAGTGGCCAAGCGATCTATCTGCTGCGTTTGCCTTTGGCCATGGCGAGCTCTTCGGATGAACGATCTCCCCTATTAAGGAGATTTAGAGAAACAGGTACACCTCGCACGCACGATGGGGTGAGTGATTGTGTTCATTTTTGTCCTTAAGTTGGTTATTGGGTTAAAATGATTGATATCGCCAGATCATATAAGATAATAAGTAAAATAATGTCCATGTGACAGCAGTCACTGTGCCAAACAAAGTCACTCTCTGTCCTTGTCAAAGTTACTCACTGTCACTGTGTCATCTGGTTTGTCAGACATTCAACTGGGCCAGCACATCTGGCACAGATGGTAGCCATCCAGTAGGGCTATACTCCAGAAGACCTCTCTCAATATGGACTGGGGTATCCAGTCCGATGTCATCATTATAGATTTTAGTAAAGCTTTTGACACAATACCTCACTCTAGACTTGTAAACAAAATTGATTTCTTTGTTGTCCTTGGCCGCACAGACTTACAATATTCTATAAAATTGTCCATCAGACCATCACCATTCCCGTTACCTATTTGTATCCTCCATTATTATAGTCTTGTTGTATTACTGCAGGTTCATTAGCTAGGACAGTAATACAACAGCTGCCCTCAACGTACTAATAACATATCCGCCAATTTTCAAAATCATCCTCAGAGCGGTTTGGTTGAAAGAAAGGCGAACGCCAAAAACAGAATCGAAAACTGTAAAAATTGCCACTAGGTGGCACAAAGTACCTCAAATTCACGGCATCCAAAAGCGAGAGGATGACATCATCTCGTTAATAGATGCCTATCTGCCAAATTTTATGAAAATCCTTTGAGGACCTCCAAAGATACAGTGGTAAGCGTAAAAAATAATATTGCCACTAGGGAGCACAATGGCAGTCGGAGAGGTCTGAAATTCGTCATCATCCGTCGTCAGCTTGATATAACACACCTGCCAAATCTCATCCAAATCCTGTAAGGGGTTTAGGAGATACAGCTGTGGACGCCAGAGTCCCAGACAGAGATGACCGCAATATGTGACCTCATACAAATATGTGGGCCCATAAAAATAAAATTGGTGAGTTTCTAGACATCTGACCTACTATATTTTTATCTCCAACAGAAAGACAATCACTGAAAAGATGAGTCTTAAAGTGAAAGCGAGATCACAAGGCAGATCTATCTCATGTGGAACTTGAAAGTATAGAAGTGCTGAAATTAAACTTGTAATTGTGCTTTTTCTCCTCCGTTTCAAATGGAGGTGCAAAATGGAAATTAATATCTATTCTGGGCTTGAGATTCGTTGGCAAGACAAGAACATAACGACCATAATGACTGTGATCGCATTGGTGGATTACAGTGCCACAATGTGATGAGCACAGTCACAATGATTCGGGGTATACCCAGACCCTGAGAGCAAAATCCACAAACACAATTTTATGAGTACAACCAAAATGATTTGGGGTGTACTCAGTGCCTGAGAGCTGAATACACCAACACAATTTTATAGGTACACACCCAGAGCTTCAAAACTGAATACAGAAACACAAATTTATGAGTACACCCAAAATGGTTTGGGGAGTACCCAAGCCAGTCTAGATGAAGTCCAGTCATGCAAGGCCATTCAGGTATACCCTTAACTTGACTTGACTGTGAGCTCTTTCACAAGGCTTCCTGAAACCCTGCATATCAATTGTTCATTTCCATGATAAAAGTTCAAACATGTTTTTTGTGTAATTCACAAAAAGTGGTCGTCATGTTCTTCCAACTTCCATCCTTTTGATGACAGTCAATCATATTGTCTTTTTCTCATTTTTTGTGAATGCTTGATACTGCTATGATGTGCAAGAATCAAGAATCTTTATTTAACGTCGTTCGAAGAACAAATGTATGAAATTAAAGACTGTTTTGTGTTTTTTGATGTATTAGAATCTTGGCTCATTCCCTCATGAGTACTTGGGAGTGCCAGATTAACATACCATATATCAGGGCTTGGAATTTTCCGCGGAAACGCAGATTTCCGCTTTTTTCAAATGTTCTGTCCACGCATTTTATTATATTTCAGCGTAAAAAAATCGGATTTGATATAAAATTTTGGGCAAATTCCTTTCTTACCGCGGCGTTGCAGACGACGTTCACCTCGAAAAGCGGAAGTTGCTCTTTATGTTTCGGAGGAACGTAAATTGTCAACATTGCCGGGGCATCTGGGATAGCGTGGTGGGATTTTCAATGGCGTCTCGTGTTATTATAAACCGCGGCGACAAATACTACGGCTATGCAGCCAAAAATGTGTGGGTTGGGAGTGGACGGATGAGCTAAAAGGACGCAGACGCATGCTACTGATGGTGGTAACGTTTTTTTTTTAGTCCTCCCGATTTTTGAAAGGTTCACATCGACCATATCAAGGCTGGGTAGCGCGCATGATTTGGGCCGTAAAAGTTTCCGCGTATTTTGTCATTGGTCATTCCAAGTCCTGGTATATAGAGGGACAAACTTCCCCCAAACCGACCCACTGAAAGAGGACCCCTTCTGAAGGGGGACCCCTTAAGATGAAATCATTAAGCATGGAAAAGACCTAGCTCAACATGAAAGGTTGTACGTTTTCCTAAATTGGGCCCTCTGTCCGTGAGTGACCCCTTAAGAATTTATCAAGAAAAAAATGAAAAAGATTGCCACTTGAATGTCATCAATGGCCCCCATTCCAAGACTGGGCCCCTAATTATGAAAGGATGAATAATTTCAAAAAACGAAATGTGGAGCAATTGATGCTATCTGTTAGGTCACCAACTTTCCTCAAGTGAAACAAATGAAAAAATAGTGCGACAGTTGTCTTCATTACCCTTGCCAGAGTGAGGCCTCTGGAAAAAATATACCGTAATCGTTCGGGTTAACACCCATGCTCAGTTAACCGCCCACCCCCTACTTTAGGTGGATTTTCGATTTAACCGCCCACTGCTCAGTTAAGCGCCCCCCTACGATTTTTGAAGATTTCCAGTTAAGCGCCCATCCCGGACTTTTAAAGAATGAAGATTTAGCGCCCAGTGCTAAGGAAACGGTGATTCCCCGACTTTTACAAAAAGATCGATGATCACAATGAGCGTAACAACGCCGGGCCTTCAAGACGGTGGTTTAGCAATGTGAATTACAATACAAGTAAGGAGTTCTTGTCTTGGGTCATGGACTCACTTCAAAATATAATACTTTAACGTTTTTGTCACTTTATTTTCTTCCCATGTTTACAAAGTTTAAGAACGGCGCCGGCGTCAAAACCTCCGCTTTCAGCGACTTTGTCTGCCGCACTGAGTTTCGGTCTGCAGTGCACTAGATAAAATATATATTCGAAAAAATCAGGCCAGACAAATGTGACAATGGTTTTGCCAACCCTCCAAATTCTCTTAAGGTGGGAAGCTCTCGTATTTTGAAGAAATCTCACAACTCACGGAAAGATTTCAAATTCTCATTTTGATGAATGTAACTGCCGGGTTGTAGAGGACGTGTGGCGACCGAAGGGACAGTACAAGTGCCTTACTGGGTTACCGATTTCGTTGCTGCCTATCGATTTCTGAATTCAAAGGTTGGCAATAATGTTTGTTTGTGTATGATCTTGAAGTAATAAAAAACAGCTAGTCAAATTTTGTTTTTTGCTTACTGCATCTCAGTCAAACTGGCGTTACCAGATTTAACTATTGTCGCTGGCTGTTCTTTATTTTTTCTTGCGTCAGCCCCCACGTATAAGCGTGACTGTGAAATATCGTTTCCACATCCCCTTTTTGCCATCCAGAATAATTTTGTTTATACATTGGCCAGTTTCTTACCATTCGAGTCTGAAATATCTACGACGTAGACTGACTGAAAATTGGCGATAGTGGGTAGGAGATGCACACAGCTAGCTACGGGCATGGGCTTAGGGAGCATCGAGCGGGAAATATCGGAATAGACTTGACATCGCAGTTTTGGGGAACATTGGCAACGGAGGAATATCGTAAAGAACTGGGTCTTTCGTAACAACAGCTTAAAAGTACATAGTCACGCCCGTTTTTGTTACTTAGGGCTATTCTCTTTTGATGTGTGACTTTGTAGTCATTTTGGTGCACGTGCGCAAGTTCCCACACTTTGCAGTGCATGTTACCTTGACATCAACATGTGATTGACAGGTGCTCACTCGTAGGCCCTACGTGCGTGCTGATTCCCGCCGCTATCTTTGGCCATAAAAAACGAGATGCATATTGGAAGAGGCCGTTTTATTACTTGACGGCATTTCCAAGTCACGACTGTCAGCCGACTGAGACATTGCTTGCTAACAGCGAGACCGAACAGTGCCGCAGTGCGATAGGCCTATTGCAAGTGATATAAATAGGATAATCTGGACATCTTGCATGAAAAATAAATGTTTTTCCACCACGAAGTTTGGTAAGGCGATTGTTTAAGAATGAATTGAAACATCGCTGTTTTGTGGCGTTTTATCACATATTTATGTCGTGGCTCGAAATTTTATTCTTGATTGACGAGTAGCTCACGGCCGCTTAACACCGATTCTTGTCTTAGGCCTAATTCTTTGCCGAGCATGTTTGGCGCAACGGCAAGTGAGCAATGCCGGGCGGTCGAGATAAAACAGCTAGCCGCAGAACCATACGCTGAAAATGTCATTGAGTCACAGAGTGTCGACTATAAACATCCTAAACACAAAAAACATCTGAATTAAGTTTTTCAAACTTTTATTACAACTCATTTTAAAACTGCTCTCAGACTATGAACTTGGCAGCTCAGTACGAGACTGCAACCATAAATTTGATGTCTGCTGTGACCTCTGCAACACGTGAAGCTTGCACGCGCGCACTTTAACAAGGTCACATCTTAAAATAGTTGCAATCCAAGTAGAGGCTGCGTGGTCACTGGTCGTCTGCGCTCTAGAGGGCAAAGTAACAAGACCGCAGGACGCCACGGGGCTATTACTCAGTAATTCTGTAAATTTAACAGTGAATAACTAATCTGAGGGCAAGAGAATCTTTGTTGGGATCATCCGCTGTTATGACATTTTTCTCGTCATGTGGCGACGTGAAGATAACGCTCTTTGAAAAGTACTACGCGTTCCGAGTACGAGGTAAGATTAACCGCCCAGGGCGGTTGCCTGTCGTAATAAGCGCCCATGTTCGGTTAACCGCCCACCCTGGATTTCTTGAAATTTCACGTTTAAGCGCCCATGTCTGGTTAACCGCCCACCCCCGATTTTTTGGGTTTGCCAATTTAACCGCCCAGGGCGTTAACCTGAACGATTACGGTAGTTTTGCATTCACAAAATTGTCTTATTGAATTTAAAAACCTCGCAAATTCAATACGCTCCACAAAAGCTGCACTTTACAAATGTTCTTGATTTTTTCGAAATATGTGTATGCATGATTAAGTGTGCGATTTCAAGTGCGTTTAGGTGACCTATGCCGCAAAAAAGGAGGCCCCTAACAACAATGTCCTGGCTAGGACTATCAAAGGATAAGTCATGCACTGATAGTTGTCAAATTTTCTCTAGGCTTATGACACTTGAAAAATGTAAGGTTTGTGTGCCTTGGATCTTTTGTTCGTGAAGTGGCATAATTTCTCATAATGTTCTCAAAATGACACCCAGCGCGGGAGCTTGAGTGAGCCTCGACATATTTTCATGGATGTTAAATTTATGGTGTATCAAGAGTCATGTGGTATGTGTTTATAACTCAATGCATATATTTATGCATGCCTCATTTGATATCATTGGCTGTACTTTTTTACTTTCAATAGGGGTAGTCTATTACCTGTGGCGATGTAATTGCCTGTTACAGTCAATGTGCTTGTGGTCAAACGGAAACGTACAGAGGGTTATCACTGGTTATGGGGAGGGGTTGCGGGATTGATGATGAGATTTGCATTACTTCACAAAAGGTTTTGAAATGAATTAAAATTGCATTACCATAGCAACATTCGGTATGAAGGTGTGAATGTTCAGTATGGAGAATCATTGACTTTGAAACACGATCTTACAAGTTCATTAACTGTCCAAATCATACAATAAAGGTATTTATTTCAGCCAGTGTTCATTGATAAAGTTATTGCTTTGTAGTGATATTGCCCTACTCCAGTCAAATACATAGATTACCTTTGATTTTCGTGATTGATTTTGTCAGTGGTTCTTGTTCAAATATATTGAATGCAGTTCAAGGTGTGGTGAAAGAGCCACGTTTCTATTGTGTTGTAGAGCTGTAAACTGATAATGGTTGGGATAATCTTTGGCAGCAGCTGATGTACATGTTTAGCAATCTAGATAATGTGATTTTTTACCAGAACTTCCAGCATTTGTTCTTTAAATTGACAGTGAATGATCATAATACTTGCAATGTGTTTTGCAAAACTATTCAGATGTGACATTTTAAACTTAATTCGTTTCATCAGTATTTAGGTGCCAAAAACAACAAGGGCTTAATCCTTAAGCTCATTAAGTCATGTCATAATATTCCTAACTTGATTTCCAAGTGGTGCCTGTTATTCAGGAGAGAAAACTAGTTCTCAAAATGCGGAACTCCTGAAAGTGACTACATGTTACGGGTTCATTTAGCATATGTAAGTGAAGAGACGTGTCTATTGCAGTGACTATTTATATTGTTTGTTGTCCTTTAATTTTCTATTTTATTTTATTTCCTGTGACTTACCTTCTGCTAGCACATAGCTGTGTCCAGCAAAAAAACTTTGTGGCTGTGCGTGAATGTAAAATAAGTCAATATACCGTATACTGTAAGTTTCTCAAGGATTTTGTGCTCACCTGGGCCAAGCATAATACTCAAATGGACATATACACAGTAGGAAGTACTTCAGAGTTGAGCTGAATATGTCAAATGTTAACAATTTGCAACATGACCCAAGTCAATTTCACTATTGTGTTGAACCCCACTGTCTGGTATTACACAATAGCTATTGTACGATGTTATGTAACATGCATCTTGCCCTATTGTGTAGTAGGTCAGCCAACTCAGCATTTGGTGAAGCTGTTTTCCCCAAGCATGTAACAACTTTGTGTAATCTCAGACCTCTAAACAAATTTTTTGATCTGATAACCTATCTATCAACAAAGTCACCTTCTCACAGTGGTACTGCTTCACACAATGCATTGGTTGACCACTTTTAAGAATGTGGAAACAGTTGATTCACACTTTAATGATCGAGCTCACAATGGAAAAAGTCAACATTGACTCATTGTGTTCTGGAATTCAAAATTTCTTTGGATTTTGGTTTGCCATTCGTTTTTCTTCTATTTTTATATTTTTATTTTTAAAGACATATAGCTTTTAAAAAATGTCTTATATTCTGTTTTTTTTTGCTTTCTATTTTTGTGAGCTAACTAAATTTTAAAACGAAAAAAATCATTTTGGCTAAACCTGGTTTCCCTCCCAGTCTTACAGCTGTTTCTTGTCTATTGCAGCCTTGGTATACAGTCAACAATATATTGGATGATCACTCCATATCTGAATCTCAAGCTATTTCAACAGAGACATCTATTGAACCACCTGATGAGGAAAAAATTTTAAATGCACGTTATCAGGTAAGCACCCATCTTGTAGACTAAAATAAAATTTGAAATTTTTTTAGTGTCTGAACGTGGCTAATGCTGCAAAACTAAATTTTTGTTTATTTTGAACTGTGATATTTTAACCTACGATTTTCTGTATTTTTAGTCCAAGTTTTACTTTCCGTCGGAGTGCATTCTGTATGTATACATTAATTTCAGAAGTCTTTTGTTTTGCTGCTGATTCCTAATTTCTTATTGCAAGTACTTGGTCTTATTTGCAATTTGTCTGCTTTTTTATTAATATTACTTTTCATCTGTTTCTGTGGTAACCATTTATTAATATTTCTGTTGTAATATTATATTGTATATTCATTTGCCCAGAGGTGGTGTTATTAGTGTTCTCTAGTGTTCTAGGTACTTATTTGTGGTAAGAAATAAAAAGAAATAAATGGTGTGCTTCATCAGTCAATTCAGCTTTTATGCAGTTGATATTGTGTTGATGTGCAACTTGGAATTGTAGAGTGCATGGCTTAATGCTTTCATTGCAGAGTTTAGACTATGATCCGTGTGAAAATGTGTTGTACCAAAATGAGGCGAATGCATCCTCAACTGGGGTAAGTATTGTTGAATAAAAACTCATTCAGTTCACACTTTTATAGCTTTGAGTATTTTCACAGATTGTCTTTACTTTTTGGTAGTTCTGGCTGGCTAACTTTTGCAGAATTGCTTGGAATATATTGGTTTTTCTGAAATCCTTTTGATTTGTACACTGTTTGGAGTGTTTTAGTCATCTGCCACATGATCTGTGAGAAAAGTACATGGTGAATCCAAATCGGTCTTTTTTCAATTAGCTCTGGTGCACATGACTTGAACAAGACGTATGAGAACGAGTCATTTGCTCGTCTTTCATTCATTATGGGGTAGTCATACTTTTTCGATTTGTCAATCCTTTCAGGTTCACAGCACAAGAGATAACACGATTGATCATGACCAACTCAAAGTGCAGCTAACAAATTAACCAAATGGATTTGATTATCTATCACTTTTTGTCTGATCTTGCTGTTTCAAAATCATAATATTAAAGCGCTAGTGTGGAACATCACCACCAACAGTGTATGAAGAAAATAATTAGATTTCTGTGTTCGACTGGTTGTCTTGATGGCTCAGTGGATAAGAACATTTGTACAAAATGCAGGCCTCTAGTTTGAGCTCCTGTTGGGACAGGAATCAGATTCCTGTCCCGATCCCTGCTCAAATAGAGAGCCCTGTGGTTATGTCACATTGTCCAACGTAGGACTCTGTTTTAAAAAATAATGAAAGCTAGTACAATAAATTTGCTTTTCATTGAGTATGGTTCACCCATCAGGATAATTTCTAAATGATTTCTCTTGATGAATTTTGTTTGCATAAAACAGGTTACAGCTTTGGTCCTTTAAGCTGCATCATGTGTAATATAATTATACTCTACCATGATCGAGTGTACTGTAAGATTTTTACAAGGTTGCAACATAGTGACAATGTGAGATTACCAGTTCATCATCATTGTTGTCATCACTGTCTCCATCATTACCATCATCATCTTTGTGGTTAATTTTTACCTTGATTCACCCATTGCAGTTCAGACTCTTGTCTGATGCCTTCATATTGTTATTCACTTTTGTAGAATGTAATAAAAATCCAAGTGCAACGATGGGTGGTGATGTTCTTTGTCGGTGTACTCACAGCCCTGGTTGCCTTTGGCATTGACGTGGGAATAGAGACCTTGTCCTCATTAAAATACACAGTGGTGAAATACTGTATCCTTTTGAGCCATAGTGGTGTGCATATGATACCAGCTCACGTGCTCAGCTACATGTAACTTGTGGTAAATAGTTACTGTGCTCTTCAATTTAGCTCACACTATAGCAGACATATTTTGTTTTATTTTATTTTATTTTGTCAAATTTGTCAACAGAAATTTAAAATTTGGATATCGTTACTTCATGGATAGTTTATACTGTTGCAGCTATCATTAAATGAAACTTGAACAAAAATTTGGGGATTTTGATAATATAATCAGCGTTTGAAAAACTTCAGTTTCAGCAATTATTTTAGTACTTGGTTCAACAGAAAAATAATTCCTACGGGTGATTGTTGACTCTGACTGATGGTCCATGGCCTCTACTCCATTACAAAGTTTATTTTGCTAGAAACATCAGTTAGGAAACGTGACAGTTTCTTGCATTTTGGATGTAGTTCTAGTTATAGCTGACTGTCTATATTGTCCAGATCATCCTCTTGTAAACAGGCAATTGGGATTGCTGCTAAAACCTGAGCTGGGAATTCAATTTCATCTTGGTTTTCAAAACCATTGACAAACTTAAATACCATATCTGGTCGATATAAGACAAATTCAGATAAAATTTTGATTAAAAAACCTTTAAAATCCTGCACGTACATAGAAGCCTTTTACCAAGCTCCATATATTGTCTGGTCAATTTGTAACAGCTGGCTAAAGTACACACAGGGTGCAGTCAAACCCTTGACTCAGTTTGCATAGAGTCTAAATCCCAAAAGACTTCTTGAAAAGTTTAGCCTTTGCCAATTGTTGGTCAATGTTCAGAAACAAACATGGCTAATCCTTACAACAATAGTGGAAACACTGCATGACTATTTGTTGACCATGTGGAATCATTTCAGCATACGGATTATCACCTTAACTCTTCATTACAGATATTGACAAGTGTATCAACTCCCACTGTTTATCAGTCCCTTTTGTTATATGGGTATTTTTCAACATCTGCTTTGTTACCATAGCTTCTATACTTGTTGCCTATGGAGAGGTAAGAGATTTTCAATTATTCCTAGGTTACAATAACAATTTTCAGCTTTAGGATCATGCCTCGTTATTAGGATTTATTTTCTTAATTATTATTCAAGAGAAATGCCTTGGTCTTATTGAAAAATTTCTATTACTCCAAAAACAATACTTATTACGTTTTTATTGGCATTTTTAGCAAGAAGTTTTGCGCGAAGTGACTGAGGAATTGCCATATGTGGGCTAATTAGGTTAAGGTGAAATTGCAAAATTCTAAATGGCAATAAATCAGTAAGTTAATGGTGCTGGCTGCTCCTGAGCAATCAATGAACACTATTCTGTCAATGGTTTTATATAATTAGACACGCTAACTATTTATTAAAGTCTTCTGCATATACATTTTTGTTATTCTAGATATATTAGATCATACAAATAGTCCTATCAATGCTTTAGCAACACCAGAAAACACAGTTCAACACTTAAACACATGCATGTCTAATGATACATTAAATAGTGTTTTTGTAACATATTGCATCACCAATCAAAGAACTGTGGTTAAGAGTACTGGTAGTTCTGAAAATTTGCCATACCGGTGGTATAAATATGTGTGTGTTGCCGGAACTAGAGTATATTGAATATCTGATGCAGGCAGGTGATGTTTGTAGCTGTTGGAATTATATTTAAGTAAGGATTCTTGTGGTGGCGTGCACAAAAGTCCCATAATAAGCCTAATGATTCATTACATTTGATAATTTATAACTTCATTGTCTTCACAGGGATTCTTTCAACTTATTATAGGAACTGAATTTTACATTTTTTGTTGCCATTTGAAGTAGCCTGTGTATAGTGAAAACAAACCGTTCTATTCCAAAACATGAACCAAATGTTTTTCATTGGTGTTGCTGCATGGGACTTTGAATAAAATTTGTTTTTATTTCTTCTAGCCTGTAGCTGCTGGTAGTGGCATTCCGCAGATAAAATGTTATCTAAACGGCGTTAAGATACCAAATGTGGTACGGCTAAAAACACTGGTGGTCAAAGCCCTTGGTGTTTTATTCTCTGTTTCTGGAGGCCTGGCTGTGGGAAAGGTAATATAAACTGTGTATCTTAGCATTCAAACTTTTTTTGAAAATATTTTTTTCAACATATTATAGTTTTGTCTGGAAGTCACTTAAACTAGATTCCTGCACTTAGCTGCTCAGTAAAGGGGTCGTTAGTACCTGGTATTTTGTGTATTCTCATGCTGGGACTGTACAGGGTGACTCCCTGTTGAGTCATTAGATTTAACAGTGACTGGATAGAGTAAATAGGACATTGGATTTTTTATGCTTGATTGATGTCCGTGGAATCCAATAGATTGGCTTTCATTAACATGAGGATTCCCAGTTTGATTGCCTTAACTGCCATTTTTATACACCCACATACCTATATATGGGTGCATATTGCCGTCATCTTTGTTTGGGCATCCGGCGTCTGTCATCCGGCGTTTGACGTCAGCAGCTGTATCTCCTAAACCCCTCACAGGATCTTCATGAAATTTGGCAGATGGGTTCCTATGAAGTTGACGACAGATGGCGACGCATTTCGGACGGATGCGACTACCAGTGTGCTCCCTAGTGGCAATTTTTATTTTTACGTTTACCTCTGAGTCTGTATCTTCATAAGTCCATGCAGATTTTTGTGAAATTTGGCACATGGGCATTTATTAGAGTGATGACACTATCCTCCTGTTTTCGGACGAATTCGAGGTATTTTGCACCACCCAGTGGCCATTTTTACTGTTTTCAAGTTTGTTTTTTGGTGTCCACCCCTCTATCAACCAAACCGCTCTAATGATGATTGTGAAAATTGACATGTAATGTTCTTACTATGAAGAGAAAAGCTGACGATGATTTTCGGATGACTCTGGGTTTATCTCCTAAACACTTTGCAGGATCTTTACTAAATTTAAAAAGTGTATTTATAAGAAGTTGACAACGGAAGACGACGACTTTCAGATAGATCTGTATACTGGTGTGCCCTCTAGTGACTATAGTTTTTTGCGTTTACCTCTGTATCTTCAAAGGTCCTCAACGGATTTTTATAAAATTTTGAATATAGGCATCTATTGGTGAGGTGACACTATCCTCCTGTTTTCGGAAGGATTCGAGGTATTTTGTGCCACCTAGTGGCCATTTTTGGTGTTTTTGATTCTGTTTTTTGGCGTCCGCTCCTCAATCAAACAAACCATTCTAAGCATGATTGTGAAGCTTTGCATATATTTTCTGAGTGTGAAGAGGACGGTTGACGTGACTACTTCATTCACTATGATGCCTCTTATAGGCAGTTTTTTTGGCACCCATAGCTGTATGTCCAAAACCCACTGCAGGATCTTTACAAAATTTAGCAAGTGTATTAATATGAAGTTGAGAATAGACGATGATGAGTTTCAGACACATTTGACAAACGTTGTGCCCCCTAGTGGCAATTTCATTTTTTCAGTTTTCCTTCGTTTCTCTAAGTTCCTCGACAGATTTTTTTAAAAATTGGTAAGTAGCTTTCCATTAAAGAAACGATTGCATTTTTCCATTTTCGGATGGATTTGACGTATTTTCGCCATCTGGTGGCAATTTTTTTGATACAAATAAACATCCCTAGAACCACACCATTTGGGGTGCATTCGTGGGTGCATTTCAATGCTCCCTGTTGCTCTTGTTCCATATAGTGTCGACATGATGAAATTTGCCTTGTCACTAAATGGCAATAGGGCAATTGATGGACAGTAGTCTACATTGTTGTGTGGATTTAATGAAGTGGGAAATTTACCAGTGTTTTTTATGAATTCTTTATGACTATCATTTTGTCAAATTGCCGTGGTTGTGTGATGGGATATTTAAACAATTCACAAAATGAAATTCCAGTGTCTCAAAATGTCTGCGAATGAAAGACATTGAGTTTTGCCTCCGTCAACTCTTCCCATCTTGTGCAGCAAAATTAGAAATGGGGTCAAGTTTAAGTGGGTCAAATGGAAGACGCTCTTGAGCTCTCACAATGCTAAGGAGTTGTATGTAGAATATTTCCAAATGACATATTTCTTGAGTTCCTGTAACAGTAAAGCATTGAGCTGAAGCACGTGCTGCTTGATTTACCCGAATTTTTAATGGCATTATGTATGATTTTGGTTTTCTGGTTGTATTGCAGGAGGGTCCTATGATTCATTCAGGTGCTGTTATTGCGGCTGGTATATCGCAAGGGCGGTCTACATCATTGAAGAAAGATTTAAGGGTGAGCCATATGTGTACCAGTTTCATATCTGTTTGATTTGTATGCTGGTTCTATGATATCATATGGTGCTTAGACTTTGGAAATCTGAAAAAATATCATTATTCAAAATTAACTATAATTATTTTGCATATGGCTAGAAATTTTGAATTAAGCAAATGGTAGCCATGTTAAACTGACATTTTTCGTTCACAAGAGTGAATTGTGAACGTGTAAATCTTGAATTATGGTAAGAATCCTCCAGTTTATGACAGTCGTTAAAATTTCTTATACCAAAATGCTGAATTTTCTTTATTACGAAGATTGGGATATATGGGGGATTTTAGCATTCATCGTATTTCTCAAATGTGAATAGACTCGGTAGTTCAAAAATTGTTGAAAATTACTACCGATGCAACATGCGTCCCCATAGTATGTATCATTGAGGTGTATAATCGTTTGTCATTGAGCGCAATTCTTGAAATTGGGATAGCCAGTATTGCCTTATTTCTAAAATATGGTACAAGTTCCAACCTTGAGCAAAATAATAAATTGAAAGTTTCGCAATCCCAAACTGGAGAATTTTTATTATAGCAAATCATCTAATTTTTGTTGGTGAACTATAAGAAAATTTGATTTCTCCCCTTCTCTCTACAGTTCTTCAATCATTTTCGTACTGATACGGAGAAGAGAGACTTTGTGTCAGGTGGTGCTGCGGCGGGGGTCTCTGCAGCCTTTGGAGCTCCTGTGGGGGGCGTTCTCTTCAGTCTAGAGGAAGGAGCCAGCTTCTGGAAGCAGTCGCTCACCTGGCGAATTGTAAGTCATTGAGCTGAGCTTAGTTGCATTTTTTGAATCTTCTGCATTTCTCACCCATATAAGTTTGTTTATTGTCTGATATCCAAAGGTAATATTAAACAATGGCAAAATGATGCTCGGTACTCATCTTGTTATTCAGTATTATCCAGCCAGGTCTGAGGTCTAATATCCAACCTTGAAATCGTACACAGAATTATTTTTTATCTTTTTTGTCCTGCTTTTAATACAAATATCTTGATTTTGACCCCTAAATTCAAGTTACAAACCCTAGTAAAACTTTGATTTAGAGTAACAAGTCGAAATTTTGAGTTCAGACTCAACTTACAACTTTAATGCTGGCGTCTTCAAGTGCAAACTAGGGTTAGACAGTCAGCTAGGTAAACCATGCAGTACTCAAGTACAGAATGAGTGGACACTAGAATAGAAAAGAAAATGTCAATTATAATTTTGAGTCCAAATTTGAGTACAAAGGTTAGATCTCATGCCCTGGTATTGTACATCAGTCATTCAAGATTTTGCACGTAAATATCTTTAGATATAATTTATGTATGTGGTGGTTTGGTGTCCAATTTGCAACTGTGATAATAAAGTTTCTTGTTTTGACTTTACTTGGTCATCAGCCACTTCCACTAGCATATGAGTTTACGCATGTATGTTCGAGTGAATGAAGATCTGAGCGAGGTGTATTCTGTATAAATTATTCATTAGGAAATATTGCGTTTAACATTTATCAAAACATCATTGCATTTTGTGATTCATTTTTTCATGATTAAAAATTGCTTTTAACGTGATTTTTTCTTCATTTTCAGTTCTTTTCATCCATGATCTCATCATTCACGTTGAATGTCGTGCTCAGCTACTGGAGACATAATGAGGGAGGCTTGTCCTATCCTGGCTTGATCACGTTTGGCAAGTTTGATGTAAGCATTTAAACCATACATATTTATGTCTAGGTCTCTGCCATATACATGCCATATACATGCCATATGCATGCCATATACATGCCATATGCATGCCATATACATGCCATATACATGCCACATACATGCCATTTATATACCATGTACATACCATATACATGCCATATACATACCATATACATAACATATGCATGCCATATGCATGCCATATGCATGCCATATGCATGCCATATACATGCCATGTACATGCCATGTACATGCCATATACATGCCATTTATATACCATGTACATACCATATACATGCCATATACATACCATATACATGCCATTTACATGCAATACACATGCCCTATACATGCCATTTACATACCATGTACATGCCATATACATGCCATTTACATACCATGTACATGCCATATACATGCCATATACATGCCATACACATCAATAGTTTTATAAAAAAACATGTGGTATGTGGTGGGTTAGCTGTCTTCAACTCGCTATGATTAGTAGTTGCCTGTCATTGTCAAAACTGTTTAAAATTGTTGAAGAATTGATGTGCACCCTTGGTTATTGACTCACAATATACCTTTACTCTCTACATTGACTTTCCTTTCTTTATTGTTTCCTTATACAAATCAGAAGCGTGTGGTCGAGGAATGGGTATTTTGTTTCAGAACCTTGTGTACAGTATATCTGAACTCCCCTTGTTTGTTGTCATCGGCGCCATTGGAGGTCTGACTGGTGCTCTGTTCAACTATATTAACCAACAACTGTCCATATTTAGAATTAAGTAAGTACTCCATACTCCATTTTGGCTGATAATTCATCTCCATCATTGATCTTGTCCTCATATAAGCCTCCATTTGAGTTTGTTTTTATTATTGTTTATAATTGAATTTACACTAGATTTTATGAGAGTTACCATATTCGCCGTAATAAGCGCCCATGCCCCTATAAGCACCCCCCATGCGTTTTCAGACTTTAAAAATAAGCGCCCAGTCCATGAACGTGTACATGCGGAAAATGGCTTACCTACAGTCATAAAATTCTACAGTAACGTCTTCAATTTATCAATAATATCTGACAGTCCTGAAAAAATCATTGTGCGCAGAATTTGTAGACCATGAGCCTCGACGCTATTTCGGTATTTAGCCGTGACTATACACTTCAAACTTCCGCCATGCCTCAAAGGAACACAAAAGTTCTGCTGATATTGCGAGGACCAATGGTCTGGCCTTTCAGAACAGAAGTAGTGTACTTGTCTACGGGATTGCTTTGTAGATATTTCCCACTTTCAACAGGAATCCAAATTTCTTTGTAGGCCTACACGTGAAAACTGCGAATCGAAGACTAATACAAAGCTTGGCCAGTGTTAAAAGCACGCGGCCAGGAAGCGCGCGCTACATACATGAACCTGTCATCAAAGAAATTAGTCGGGAACTATCCTTTTTATGAAACGGGTAGCATAGCATCAGCAAGAAATGAATATTGTCACTAATTCCCGACAGTTTCTAATACTATAAAAAATGTTTGTGTTATTTTTAAGACGAAGTGTTTGATTAACCATAATTGGTGTTTTTAAGCCAAATATCCGGTAAAATGGCCACTGAGAGTGAATGCTTTCTCACCCTTACACCGAAAAATAACTGTCATATAGTTATGTATGCATCCAGCCACACGGCGACTAATGTGGCCTTACCTAACGTTTTTAGCATATGAGACCGGCAAGTGCTGAATGAAACACACTCTGGTTTAGGCCTACTGCTTGTGCAAATTTCTTTAGATGCAATGCACATCTAGCTCGTTAGATTGCGTGGCTCTGGCCAAAAGATGGTCTCTGCTCTGGCAAATGAACTCTAGTGACACGCACGCGCTCGCTTACTCACAAATGCAGACAACTTCAAAACAAACGTCACGTGACAACAACATTGTGTTCGTCCAGGCATTTATCTCATGTTGTCGATAATACATGTAGATGGCACGACGTAGCACAGATTTATACTTAAACCTGCCGTGATCCCGACTCCACGGGAACTTAAAAATCTTAGGGACGTTACTTGGAAAACTTAAGGAGGATTTTAGTTAATTTGCTTGAGTTGAAACTGTATTTTTATTCAAGCATTCAACTCGCCATATCAACGATTGCGAGGCAGGCAGTCGCCCTGGGATTTCAGCACAATTTTCTGTAAAATGATCGTAATTTAGCAGCAAAGTTTGATAGCAATGCACCACGGTTTTGTAGAAAGTCTTTCATAGATTACAGATACGTCACAGAGCGTAACTATGATGAATATTAGCTTCCAATTTCACCCGTTCCGGAGACCGGGTTTCATCGGCCTTGGGTTATAATAAGCGCCCCCCTGAAACGATTTTTTCTAAGCGCCCTGGGCAGTTATTACGGCAAATACGGTATTACAAAGATGGGATTTTTCTGCAAACATATGCAGTCATTTTCATTTGACTGCCTAGTATATTTTAAGCTCAGTATGATAGAAAAATCAGTCTTAAGCTCATCGCTGTGTATAAGTTTCATGCAAACTCATTTGGTACTGTAAAAACATTTCTTAGTCTTATTCAGTCAATACATTTATGTGCAAAATTTCTTTGTCCATGCGGGAAGTCAGCATTTGATTTACAAAACTACCATACAGTGGGTACATTTCTAGAACTTTTGTCATAGCATATTATCAAATTCCAGAGAAAATATCACTTTAATTACACGTCTGTGAAGGATAGTTTTTCTGGATATTGAAGGGTCACATTGGCATTGCTAGTTTGTTCTCTGAGGCAGAGTTCACTTTGACAGTAAATTTAGACTTGGCACTGATTATAGTTTAGCAAGCAAACGGAATTTGCTTGCCTTTTCACAAATGTCTGCACCAAAAGGCAGGTAAACATTAAAAAGCTACAACTTTATTGAGATTGTGAAGTGATGGCGACAACAATATGCTTTGACAACATATTTGAACTGTAGCTTCAAGTAGTCGCTCATTTCCTGTGGGTAGAGTTCTGCACAGTTGGTGAAGAATCAACTGGTGTCCAATTTAACTAATCAGTAATTAATAACCTTGTTTGCTATGGGCACTTTAGTTAAAAAACTAAACCTTGTTATGGTGATCTCAAGCAATCGTTATTCTGCCCCTACTAATGCACCATTTGTGTCTCACTTGAATAATAACCACAGGATTCAACTAAAACATACGGATGATGTCACTAAATAGGTATTATGGTTCTTGGAAGGAAGTTTTCACTTACAGTTGTTGTGTGACTCGCCTAAAGTGTAGGTCACGCTTGCCTGTTTAGCTGGTATTTTCAAAATTTGCTCCGAACTTTTTATGGTTCATGAGGGTTACAGAGCATTATTTTGTTTGGAGAGCTAAATGATATTGTCAGCTAAATGATATTGTCAGCTGAATGATAAAGTCATTGTTGATATTCTGTTAATATGCCGAACTCGGGTTGTTTTATGAGAGAAAATGTTATACGTACATAATGTCGCAAGTACTACTGCATAAGCGTCGATTAACGCACCTCTGACTGTGTTTCAGGCATGTCTTTCGCAAGTTTGCTCAAGTCTTTGAATCCATCATTGTGGTAACCCTGACAACCACAGTGGGTTTTATGTTGATGTACTTCGTCAGGGACTGTCACCCCCTCAACAGTGACCCAGGTGTCAATAACCAAGAACACCCTGTACAGGTAAGAAGTAACATCAAGTCTTCTGTCCATGTAGGTGGGTACTCAGTTGATTAAAAACGGGTATGTTTAATCCAACTTTAAAGGCACAATATTTTTTGCTATTATTTCCGTTTCCAAATAAAGCCATGATGTCAGTTTGCTGAAATTCAATTATTGAATTAACCCAAATTTTGCACTTCACTTTTTATGTATTTAGTAGATATAGGTATCAACAGTGGAAAATTGCTGCCCAGATGTTGAGTTAATTAACCTGGTCAAATGTTATTTGTCATGTACACAAGACCAACGCTTTCACCACACTCTGCTCAGAAAGTTAAGACTGTGTCATTTTTAGTAATCCTACTGTTTGATTCTAGGTAAAAAATTACAGCATTAAAATGATATCAGGCTAGTTACCAATGGACCATAACAGCAAAGGAAGTTATATTGCAAAAGAGAACCTGAAATCAGCTGTGTATGAGATAAAATATTTACAAGGCTTTAGTTTTAGAATCGTAATTTTGGTTTAGCCCATTCAGACACAAAAGTCTGCTCCATGGAAAGATGATTTGAGTGACCTTTGTTCTGTTTTACAGCTATTTTGTGACGACGGGGAGTACAACGCCATGGCTTCCCTGTTTTTTCAAACACCAGAGGAAAGTGTTAAAGTGTTATTGCATAGCCAAGATGGTAAGTCTTGTGATTATAATTGTGTAACTATTCCTAAACTGCATTTTAGTTGTTTTTAGTGACTGTTATATTTATTGTTTCCAAGTCTGTTGTCTAGTGGCACTTATTCATTTTAATATTCAGTTGTAATTTACTAGCTGTTCAAGTGTTTAGTGTTAGGTCTTGTACGGAAATCATTCTGCATTTTTGAATCCTGCATATAAGTTGTGACAGCTACATGCAAATTTCTTGTTCTTGTATAGAATCAGTGTTTGAACTCTCCAATAGGTAGTAGCACCAATCATTTAATAATTATAGCTATTAGATGTTAATTCCTTAACACTGAGCTCATAATATTGCACACAAACACTTGCCATCCTTAAGTTTATTCAGTCCTGTGGGCTCTTACTTTGACCTATTGACCAGTGACTAGTCATCTGCTGCATGCAGTCAATTCATTTGGTTCTCGGTGTGTTCCATCCACTTACCTATTGACCAGTGACTAGTCACCTGCTATATGTTCTCAATTCAATTGGCTGTCTCTGTGTTCCATGCACTTACGTATTAAACAGTGATTAGTCATCTGCTATATCAATTCAGTTGGTTCTCGCTGTATTTCATCCAGGTACTTATCAACCCGTGACTCTGGTCCTCTTCAGCATCTGCTATTTCCTACTGGCTTGCTGGACATACGGACTCTATGTGCCCAGTGGGCTGTTCATCCCAAGCTTGCTGACTGGAGCCGCATGGGGGAGACTTGTCGGTATCTTGCTGGGTGTCATATTCAAAGATGTGTCTGCCGTAAGTTTGAATATCTTTTGTGAGTTTTTGCTGCGGTAGTCAAGGGACAGTTATGTCCTGTTGTACATTTGGATGTCGGTGACCAAATTAATCTGCTCCTTTTTGATATATGCTCACAGTGTGATGATAACTTTTTTGCCTTCCTCAAAATCATCTGTTTCAAATAAGCGTTATGTAAAGGTATCATCCGAGGCCAGAGTTGTGTTCTTGTTTAGAACTTCCCATTTGGTCATTTTTGCCTCTGCTAGTGCTCATACTTCTTCACAGTTTGCACATTAGTTGCTCTAGAATGCCCGTCTTATTCACTCATGTTTACCGACAGTGATACCGGCTTCTCTCTTTATTGTGCACGCCCACGGTTCTTAATGTAATTGCATTGTGCAAAACACCTGAGCATTTGTATTTAAAGTGTCATTGACCAGTATGTACAGGTATGTTACATTCTAATTCTATTAATACTAAATCCGTCACTGCAGCGTGATTATGATTGAGGAAAGCAAAAGTAGCATGCATAAGTCTTTAATTGAGCTTAAATTACAAAATAATATGCTTTTCTTTTCTGCAGCATTTGGCAGTCAACTATCTTATGTGATGTCACCGACTTCAAAGAATTCAGTCTATGAATGCTACTGACAGAAATGAAGTTTGCATGATTTAGTACAGTTGTTAGGTTCTAATATTTTCTTTTGATCAAATTCGTCAATATTATTAGTCATTTTTTTGCTTTGTCTAGTCTCAAGATTGGATGAATCCAGGCAAATTTGCTCTGCTGGGTGCAGCAGCCCAACTGGGCGGTACTGTTCGTATGACTATCAGTCTGGCTGTTATTCTCATCGAAGCCACGGGAGATGTTTCTTTTGGGTTGCCCATTATGGTTGTGTTGATGACCGCGAAATGGGTGGGCGATTTCTTTAATGAGGTGAGAGTAACAGGGTGCTGTCTAAAAGTGAATTTAATTTTGTCCATAGCAAGGAAATTCCTGAAAAAAATGTGGCTTAAACTTCAGTGACTAGGTTTCAAAATTTTACATAAAATTATCACTTGTTGCTTTAAGGTTAAAAGAATTGAAAGTTTGTTATTGTTCACATTCTACTTGATAAATCATTCTATGTTGCTGAAAGCAACATGGTCAGTGTAGAAACTTGTGTTTGACATTTTGCCAGGCATAAAGCTTTTGCAGCATAAGTTAGTTTATATGTTTAGCTAAATTTGCTAATGGAGACCGGTGCAGTAACAACTTGTAGTCTCCTCCCAAGCCTATAAATAAAAGTAAGGAACAAGTTGAACACTGATAGCTTGGATGTTTGTCAGAAGGTATTTATATAGTGATTTATTGAAATATATACATATGGTCATAGGCCCAAAGTATAGCATGTACAAGGCAGCACATTGTCAGGTGCGAATTACAAACTGGATAATAAATTGTGACACTTGAGAGCATGATGGACGAATTTTAGAAGTAGGATGTCTGGAGTTCTCATGAGATATTCAAATTTAGATGTCATTGGAGAATGACAAAAAGGATAACTTAAGTACTTAACCCAATGGTCTTGGTACGCACTCCAAACTAACACAAGGTGGTATTCGTCCTTTACACATTCCGAATAACTTAATTCACACAACCTATTTTCATAGGGAACATTTGTGTGACGACCTCTTTCCACTAGTAACAAATGATTTGAACATCGCAATCAAGTCAGAGACTGGATAAAAACACATGGGATACTAAGTATTTCTAGATAATTCTCAAGACTGACTATGCATTATTTCATACCTCATATAGTAAGGCAGTTTTGCGTTACATTCGATATCAGATTGCCAGCCTTGCAAATAACGGTCATTGACATGTTGACAAAAACTGACAAGAAATACGCTTGGTTTACCACACCCTGATTAATCCATACATCTGAATAACCATACACAGACAGACGTTTCCCTACAAAATTTTCCCAATTATAGGAAGATCTTCCGATCAGGTCTGACTGCAAAAGCATATCATATGCCGCCTTTACCCCACGATTACCAGGCATCTGTGCACAGTTTTGTTAACTTTCTCTCGAGAAGTTTAATGTTGTTATATAAACTTCACTCTAAGTTTTTTTCTGAACTAAAACTTATCGCAATGATCCCTAATCCCTATGTTTTCAATCAGTGTACGTTTGCAATTGTAATAACATACTGTAGCTTACTGCTCACTATGGAGGCTTCATGCGTTCTTACTTTTTCCTACTTGTTGCTTTCTTCTAATTTTGCATCCATTTTCTGCCAATTGTTTGTCCTACATTGTCCTTTAGTGCAAAGGTTTAGGAGGGCTGCTGTTAGTTGTTTGGTGATTTCAGGTCTAGATCTCTTGCGTCACGTCACTGCTTATGTAGATGAAAATGTGAAGTTGTGACATCTGTCTATTGCAGGGTATTTATGATATGCACATACAGTTAGCAGGTGTACCACTGTTGGCATGGGAAGCTCCAGCTATTTCAAAGAACATTTATGCCAAGTAAGTCAGTAGTCGAAGCTCTGACTCATACCCTTTTAGTACTTTTTTGAGAACTCTCTGGTAGTTGTCACTGCGTCTATACCAAAGACATTCTTTTCTTGCGGTTGTATCAATTCAATCTCCTCAAGTTCACTTTGACAGTGTTTCAAATCCATTCTGTACGATTCAACCCCGTAGATTTTATGTTTGATTCTGTCAAGAGATATGCAACTGTTTTTTTTGTTGCCTTATTTTAATGAAAATACAAGTTTCTGGTTATCTAAGAGATGTATTGTTCCCTGTTAATTAATGCTTCTGTGTATTTATTGTTCATGGAACAGTGGAAAGTGACCTAAGCAGCCCAGTAAAATGCCTGCATCTTGGTTCTGCATTTACTTCTATTGAAACAAATGTTATTGACCGACACAGACTGTGTTCAATATTAAGGAGGGCATCGTGTCTGCTCAATGTATGTGAAATGTAGAACCAAGATGCGGACCTTTTGCTGGGCCTTCCACAACCCATTCTGTTGTTCTAGAACAGTAATCAACACAAAAAGATGTACCTGTAAGATAACCAGTGTGTTTTTACTTGTAGTTTCCCTTTAGTACTGATTTTCATGTAAATATGTTGACAGGGAGGTAATGAGTCATCCAGTGACCACCTTCAGAATGGTAGAAAATGTTGGTCGTCTGTACGACATTCTGATGAAAGAACTGGACCATGATGGGTTCCCTATAGTGGATGACTATGACCCTGATCAGGTGCATTAATATTAATTAGTCAGGCATATTTGTATGAAGTCAAAATTCAAATTCTACGGAATTTCTGCTTGCATGGAATATATACTTTTGATGAGTTAAATTCTGTAGTGTACATATTTGACTAAATGGACAGACTTGTCGATAAGGTCCTACCTGCATAACCTTATTAACGGGAAATACGGTGAATTGTGAACATAAAGTTGTTGTCTTTTCAGTCCAATATGGTGAATTGTGAACATAAATTTGTTGTCTTTTTAGTCAAATGGAAGGCACTTTGGACGGTTCAAGGGTTTGATTCTGCGCTCTCAACTTCTTGTTTTATTACACAAAAAGGTTGGTTTTGAGAATGTTAATTTAGAATTTAACCTTGTACTCTTTGTATCAAATATTAATGTTTGATATGAAAAAGTTGCTTTTAATGCCAAAATGTGCATTTGATGTTGTACTTAGGTTTGTGCTATTTACCTGAAATTTAACTGTAATTTGTGAATTATTAAAACATTGTTTTTATGACCTAATGAACATAAAGAAATTACTGTTTTAAACAGTACCTTGAAATGTTAGAATGTGCATTTTCTGAAGAACTCCTAAAGTTTTTATGCAAGGCATTTATTTACAAATACATTGTTTGTGTAAATAGTGCATGTGTAAATACTGTATGTGTAAATACTGTATGTGTAAATACTGTATGTGTAAATACTGTATGTGTAAATACTGCATGTGTAAATACTGTATGTGTAAATACTGTATGTGCTATTACTGTATTTACTTCCAGGCCTTCAAAAAAGGAGACCAAGAAACGCATCAGTTACGTCTGAAAGATTTCCGTGACATTTACCCACGATTTCCATCAATTCACGTGAGTGACTTTTGCTTTGACGCTTCAGCCTTTGTTGAAATTATTTTTATATTCATGATGTGAAATGATTGTTATTGATTGATTTTGTAATTTGGCTTGAGTAACACGCTTTTCTGGTAATCTCTAAGGGAAACCAGTCTAAGTGGTTATGGTAACGCTTGTGCAATACTGAATGACCGGTTTATCTTGTGGTTTTTTAGCAAATCAACATATCTTCTCATGAGCGCCAGTTTGATATTGACTTTGAGCCATACATGAATCCAGCACCATTCACAGTGACCATGGTAAGCGCCATAAGATCTCAATAATTTCAGACAAAAATAATTGCCTAATTGTTTTTATTTTTCGAAGGGTTCTAAAATTGATTTGAATGCCCACAATTTCTCAAAACGTTTGGGTTCAGGAAGAACTGACGCTTTTTTACACTAGACACCAGGCTCTGTAAATTGTCTTATGATTGGGTCATTGTAAGCACCAATCACCATCTCAGGCTCTAACAAACAGTCAACGAACTGTCCACTCTTTCCTGGCCCAAGAATCATTCCTCATCTTGGTAAGGAACACGTTGAAAGCTGTTTTATATTGACAGGTGGTTCAAGTCAAAAGTTATTTTCTTTCATATAAGGTCTCTTTGTAGCAGTTTTAAAACCAATTCTTTGAAAACATTCAAATCTTGGACATGACAGTTGAGCCTGGTGGGTACTAACTGCCTGATTCAATTCATTTCAGAATGCCTCCCTACCCAGAATATTCAGATTGTTCAGAGGTCTTGGTCTTCGCCATGTTGTTGTCACTAATGACGAGCACCAGGTATGATTGGGTCAATTTTCCGTAATTAATTTTAAAGCTGCATTTCGCTGTGTAACTGACTAAAGCATGAGAATCGAATTAGGCCTTTTTCGGTTTCTTAAAATTGGCCTCATAACATTCCTTGCCATGCCAGGGTTCTATTTCCATCACCAACAAGAACTTTGAAACAATAATCATCTCAAGAAAATGCTTCAAGTTTGTTAGGGTTGGCCAACCCTGAAATTGCGAATTGGAAATTGTGTTTGTAAGCATTCTGTGTTCTTTTTGGTAATAGAAATAGAATCCTATCGCAGTGAGGAATATTACAAGACTGACTTCATGCGAGTAAAAGGTCTTATTTAAATTTTGTTTTTTGAGGCAGCTAAAGAGGGCAGCATGCATTTTTAAGTATTTCATTTTTTCATTTAT
This sequence comes from Phoronis australis, assembly GCA_002633005.1. NCBI lineage: Eukaryota > Metazoa > Phoronida > Phoronidae > Phoronis > Phoronis australis. Next base: position 202,756 of record NMRA01000267.1, read on the forward strand.
CGTACTGATCACTCCTCCTCATTGTTTTAAGAATGATATTCTGTATAATAATGTGGTTATTTTGTAGTTTATTGTTTTTATTTTAAATGACTTAATGAGCAAAAATGTAGAAAGATGTTATTTTGACTTTATTACAGTATTGGCTTATTGCTCGTCCTTTTGTGAATGCTCGTCAGCTTTCTCTCCATCTTGTCCCCCCTCAGATCAGAAGGTGGATCTTCCTTCTTACCATGAGAGGGCTGCATTCCGATAACATAACATGATTTTCCAGAATGACTTAACATTTTGCAGGTTAATTTTGTGGTAATTACTGGTAAGATGGCTGACGGGAAGTCTTTATGAGTGCTTTTTTAACAGTGGATGTGTCTGCTGTGTACACAGTATTATTGAATCGTTAGTTTAGACTTGCCAAACTAACATGATATATCTGCCGAGTTCTGTTACAACGCTCTATGTTGTTCATTAGGTGGTCGGTCTTGTCACACGGAAGGATCTGGCACGATACAGAGTGTGGAGTTCACGAGGTCGTATGGGACTAGAAGAGTTACAGCTGGCTCATTAAGTGTGTCGACCCAGGTCATGAAAATGTCCAGTTGAACATATTAAGGCTATGTATAAGTCACAGTAAGATGCAATATTGATACTCAGGATTATTTTATATATATGCACTCTCTCTCTCTGTCAACAGTGCACTCTCTTAAGGAGGACAGCCTGCAATTTAGCATTCTAACAGCGTTAATGTTAATGTTGCCTAGTTATTGATTTGCAGGGCTGCCAACTGCTTCATACTTTTAGGGTAAAAAAATCACTACGTACTGGTTTTCAAATGTTACGGATTTTGAAAATTATTTCTTTTGAAAGAATTAGATGAAAGTTTGAAATTGCTTTAACATTACCAGCGTATCGAAGCGCCAAATTGGCAAAGATCAAGGCTGAAATTACCCGTAAGTGGCGGAAATAATCAACCAATAAGATGTCTCCTGAGTACCAATGTATAATAATGAATTTGCATAACAAATTTTCCTTTTGTGATTGGTCCATTGCTGTTGCTTTGTGAAGAACTGACTAATGAAAAACGTGTTTACTTATCTTCATATTGTGGGATAATGTCTGCTTTGGAAATCATGTTGTGAGCAAAATTTCGGAGACAAATTTTCTTGGGAATTAGATTGCATTTAGAAAACAGGAAAAAGAATTCACAGCGTTTCATTACACCGACTTCAGCCAGACACCTACAACTTTGGCATGGATACGGAATTACAACGTGGTAATGAGATTTGCTAGGCACTGGTGAGGTGGGAAGAAATGAACCTTGCCAACAGCAAGTTAAAATGTCAGTGTGACGAGCTGAGTTTTTTCATAATGAAATTGAAAATTGCTGTTTCGGGTTTATCACACAATCTTTCAATTGAAATTTCGTACAATTTTGCACTTACAAATTACGTATTTTTAACTTGAAGGTTACAGTTTATGTGTGTAGTGGATTGGCAGTCCTGGATATGGCAATGGTTGTGACAGGCTAATGAAAAAATGGAGCTAATGTTAATGTACTGAGCAGTTATAAGATGTTTTCCTAGTGTGTGGAGATGCTGTATATGTCATTTGTTGAGAAGGACATACGGTAATTTTTTACATATTGATCACACAATGTGGTTGATATTACATGGAATGTCATGCTTTTCTAACTTCTCAGGAAATGCGAATGTTGCAAAAATCCACTTTTCACAGCTTTTGCTGTGTTGATGTAATGGTAAATTTTTTGTTATTTCCAACATGATCGCAGTCAGTTTTTGGAAGTCTTAATTGACTGCGTTCAAAACTAGTTAAGAATTATTGGCCAATAAGAGAATAAATACTTTGAAAAACGGGGACATTACCAATCATTGTGCATTCTGAACAGCATCCGTAGTAGGCAATGCAGATTCTAATCATTTTTATGAGAACAGCATTCCCAGTTTTTATGCACAATATATTGGTCTATGAAATAGAAATTTTATTTCATTTTTTTCATGAAAGATATAGCGAACGTAGTTAATGCTTTTCCAAGTTTTGGCTATTGTTTGTATGCGAAATTGTAGATATTTTGATTCATTTTGGATTTTATCCAAATCAAGATAAAATAAGCGAAGAAATGAAAAACATTTATTTCTTTTAGAATACACCTTTTAATGTAATATTTGTCCTTATTTTAAAGTGTACAGTTTGAGTGTCTGGTCTTATTTTTTTACATTTGCAATACTCAGAGTTAGTTTATAATTGATGAGGAAGATTATGAAAATTGGAGACTGTGCCTAATCGGGAGATATCAGTTAGCTGTCCTTTCATAATGTTCAGAACTTAACCTAATTGTTGAAGTTTAATTTCTAGGTGATGCTGTTGGCACAAAGTAGTTGTAATAGTTTTGCTATAATTGTTTTTGTTAGAGAGTTTTTCCTGTGTCTTCAGGATTTCACAGTCCATTTAGAATTGGATGTTGTCCTTCAGCGAAAGCATTCATGCACTTTTGTAAATATTTGTACATGCAGTAGACTATATGTATAGGTTAATTGTTGAAAATGGGTTTTATTTATTTGTTGTTATATTTGCATTGCAATGCAATGTTTTTTGTATTTGTTAGATTGAGAATTTCTGTTGCCTGTTAACACTGTTCGGTGTCTTCCCTGAACTGCTTTGATGTGGTTTCACCGGCATGACCAAAACAGTACAATTCAAGTGTCCACCTTGAGTGTACCAGAAAGGAGTGCTCACAAACAACTTTTCCGCTGACCCTTATTCATTATATATGCAGTGTGAATTGACATAGTTAGTGGATTTCAAGTTTCCAGCATCTTCATTTATATAAAGTTAATACGTATATTGAGTTCATTTGGTCATTGTGCATCAGGGCTTGGAATTTCCCGCTTTTGGTTTTGATTTTCTGTTATATGATTTCCAGTTTTTGTCTCTTTTTTATTCATTATTTTGACTTTACCCATACTAAAACATTTATATCAGTTAAATTTTATAAGACAGAAATATTTCTATCACACAAGCCTTATTTATTCATGGAACAATACGTCACATGGAAAAATTTTCTCTTTTTTGTCATTGGTCATTCCAAGTTCCGACTGTTAAAGGTGCAATAAACCCACACGTTGTTGTCGCCCAAGGATCTTTACATTTGTTTGCCACGGCAGGTTTGTTTCAGCTGCTGAAGATGTAGTTGTTAAAGGAATTGCAAATGTTTTGTCACCAGTTTCAGTTCACAGTGTAATGACACTGCTATGGAGTAGCAAAACACGTGTAGCCTAGGCACAGTCCAAACCTCAATTTAGGGTAATAGGAAAATAGAAGTAGGCATAGAAGTACGTCTAGGTAAACCAACAAGTCTGTGAAAATACCAGAAATTTTACTCCTTTTTGAAATCCCTATCAGCGTTAATTGGGTCAGGGTGAAGTCACGTCCTTCAAACTCAAATAAAAAAGTTAGCAGCAATGAATCTCCCTGCTGAAGCAGTCAATGGACATGGTTTTAACGTGCGTAACTAGCAGTGCTAACTCGTCGTATTAAACAACCAAAACAATGGTTTCCATCCCAAAACATGAACCAGAACCATGTTTGTCTGCATGGACCTCTAAATGGATGACCACTAGTACATGCAGTTGATACAAAAATGGTCACGTGATAGTCACATGATGAGTCAAGAGTTGTTCTGTATGTTAACTGAAAAGCAGAAATGATGATTTGGACAAATCATTTGTTGTTTAAAAGTTGTGCAACTAGTTTTGAATAACCTGAAACCATAGATTGTAAAACACTGTGGTGAATACTTATTTTATTAATAAAATTATGAAGGAATTATCATTCTTGTCTAGCTGATGTCAGTAATGGCAATAGTAACTAACAATGGTCCTGAATTGTGAGAACCAGTTCGATGCTGGTTATTCAGTGGAGATAACTCATAATGAAGGAATCCTGTAAGAACTATTACCCAAAGAACCTACACACACAATTTACTACAGAATTTCAGTTAGTCGCTTCAATGAATTAGGTTTGCACAACACTACTTCATGTTCAATACGTGTGCCAGTTTCCAGTTCCAAGAATCAATTAAAACTGAATTATGAAACTTGGGATGATGATCAATATTTTTAAGACAATTTTTCAAATTAAATCGACACGTTATTAGGAACTGTGTATTTCAATTTTCATTTCGAAATTGGATTTTTGAAATGTAATATTTTACCATGACTGAAAATTTTATTTCCCAGTCTAAAATTGAAAAATCAAAAATATTCCATGTATATAGTTTAATTATGATTCAGCCAGATGTGGAGCTAAATTAAATACACCCAAAACCTGGATGAGGACAATACAGTTACTCACCAACAGAGGTCAGTACAACTACACAGAAAAGGCGGGAAGACCCGGGACAGACATTGCATTTTATTGCGTAGAACGGGACAGTCGTGTTACCCGCAACGTAGTTTTATTAAGGTATGCCTGGTTGAATTATTCATAATTTGAAAATATACAAGGGCCTGAATGAATCCCAATTTACATGACCTGAAATATTCCATGTTTCAAAGTTGCGACCATGCCACTAAGCAACCTTACAACCAACCACAACACTGGAATTCTAAAGAATACTTCAATAGGTTGAAAAGTTGTATATCATTCGCACCTATAGTTTGTTCTCCTTCCAAGTGTCTTATCTAATGATTTTTCCATGTCCGTGTTTTTGTGGACAGACCTATTGTCTTGTCCATTTGTAGATCGCCCGATTACTGTGTACAGCAGCATCACTAGTTGTTGGATACATTTTGATTAGCTGTTTAGCAAACAATAACAGCTGTGAAATGAAAAAATGAGATTGAATATTTCAGGAGTCAGTCTTATTTTGAACTTAGATAGGAAATGAACATTGTATCAATTTTTACTATTCAATTTTATTTGAACCATGAAATATAGATAACATTTCATTTTTTAACTTCAGTTTGAGCACTGACTTTTCAAATATTCAATTTCAAAATGAAACTGGAAACCTGCATACGGATCACGCTCAAGTGTAACATGAAACTAACGACTTTCAAAGACTAATTAACCAGTCAGCCTTATGACAAGCAAATGTGGCTGCTAAGTTGTACACTGATTTTCATAAGTAGCATTCGGATAAAGTAGGCAGCATGAGAAATATCAGGAGCACTCGGTCACATAAGAGGTCATAAAATTCTACGCCAACAAGTAGACATCAGCATTTATGAAGTGAATGTCACAGATAAATCTGTCTACTTCAAGACAGCGATGACAATCACTGGCCCCTTTATGGAAGGATGCACACTCGATTATAGCTTAACCCTTATCCTGCAGTTCTGAGCCTCTACTTCCCTGTGTGCTGAGCTAAGTAGGTCACCACTACTGCTCTACACTAAGCTGTTATGAAGGTCACCCAGACTAATGACCTAACAATTTTAAATTGGAAATTTGAAGGAGAAATGTTAATTTCACAGACAGGAAGCCAACATAAAAGTTGTCCAGAATTTAATGAAGATTTTCACCATATGTAAATCTTCATCATAGCCTTAGTGAAAGTAAACTGATCCAATGTCATCCTCTCATGTCTGGCTCCAGCCATATAATGAAACTATGTGTCTACACTTACATAAACCTGCCAATATCTCCCAAACTAGTAATCACAGCCATATGTTTTAAAACAGAGAAATGTAGAGGAAACTGTGAACTGTGGAATGGGCATGCTCACAAAACTAAACAACATCCCAGTTATCATAATCGATTGAGTATACCCAACACATTGTAATAGGATAATTGGCATGTCGGCTGACCATGCCTGGCTGACCACACCTAGCGCAGGATAAGGGTTAAAGACATAACCAGAAATGTGTTGGCAAATCTGCTGCAGCTGTTTTTTAAATGGCATAAATAATGTGAATTTGATCACAATCCTGCCTCCACAACATACTTTTATGACCCTAGACTCGATAGTCTCAGCTACAACTGGGCGTACTACCATTCAGAAAGAGGTCCCAGATTACAAAACCCATTCCAATTGTAACATGGCCTCCAAAGTGTCTTTTTAACAGTCTATGCGCCTAAAGATGACACAGTTCTTCTTTAGACGGCATTGTTCTCAAAGAATCTCGGCTGTCCCTCCCACCTTTTCAATTGCTGCTTTTAGTGATTCAGCCTCGTCTTTGGCAATATCTGCCTTGAGAACTGCAGGTGCCGATTCTACAAATTTTTTAGCCTGAAAAATGCAAATAACAACAAGTGAAGTAACAGACTTCTCTTATAGGTGCAAGCAGTGTGTTTTGTATAATCTCGCACATAAGGCGTCTCGATATATATTGTTTTGTAATGGACAGGTCAAACTTCACTCATGCTATTTCAAAATTATGTTCATTAATTTCAGTTAAACATTTTGCATATAATCGCAGCTTCACATACGGGCGCAAGGGTCTAAAAACATGTTAATATGGTACAAAATCCATTCTCTCACCTGCACCAAGTTCATGCCTTCTATTAATGATTTGATTTCCTTTATGAGGGCTACTTTCTTGGTCTCATCAAATTTCGAGAGTTTGACTGTAAATGATGTTTTCACTTGTTCTGGTTCTACCTCCTCCTCTTCTTCCTAAAAATTAAATAAACGGAACTGAGCTAATGACACTGGTGTAACTCGAAATTCAGGGGATTTCATCTTCAGCGCTGTTGCACTTTTCAAATGCATTGTGGGACTTGCCGGCTCCTAAACATGCAGTGATACCACAGATTACTGGTTGCCATGTAAAGAATAGGACAAAAAAAACACTTTTTAACACTTGAGCAAACCCAAAATCAAAAGCATGGAATCCACTGCAGCATGATGTTGATGGGAGCACTACTAAGCAACAGTCCCATAATACACTTCAAAACAACACAAGAGCTGCAGATAACATCCCCGAACTGACAACCTGAAAGAGATCAAATATTTTGAATGCTTTAGAGCTAAAGAACTAAATTTAAGGGACGCACGTACCTTTGCCGCAGCCACTGGCATAGCTCCCATTGCCATAACTGGTGCATCCTGAATGTTGAGTGTTTTCTGAAACATTGGGAAGAAGCTATGTATTTGATGTCCCGTGCAACTTTGCGCCTGAAAACTATGTTTTTGTTCATCTTTTCTGTTGGAACTTTTGTTTTAAACTGTGAGTTTAAGTTCCTGATAATTACACATGGTAAAAGCATGGAGAGAGTGGAGTTCATAGATTACTTCAACAGAAAGATGCATCGCCGCTAACATTATTTATTACAGTTGTGATTTCGACTTGACCTCATTATCGTTGAGTCTTCACACGATGGATATCAGTGTTCGACATGACTAAGCATACAAGTAATCGAGAAACTACATTCAAACCTTAGTGTTATCATGTAAATTTACGCTTACTTACTAGATGAATTGAAATGNTATCAGTTAGCTGTCCTTTCATAATGTTCAGAACTTAACCTAATTGTTGAAGTTTAATTTCTAGGTGATGCTGTTGGCACAAAGTAGTTGTAATAGTTTTGCTATAATTGTTTTTGTTAGTGAGTTTTTCCTGTCTTCAGGATTTCACAGTCCATTTAGAATTGGATGTTGTCCTTCAGCGAAAGCATTCGTGCACTTTTGTAAATATTTGTACATGCAGTATATGTATAGGTTAATTGTTGAAAATGGGTTTTATTTATTTGTTGTTATATTTGCATTGCAATGCAATGTTTTTTGTATTTGTTAGATTGAGAATTTCTGTTGCCTGTTAACACTGTTCTGTGTCTTCCCTGAACTGCTTTGGTGTGGTTTCACCGGCATGACCAAAACAGTACAATTCAAGTGTCCACCTTGAGTGTTCCAGAAAGGAGTGCTCACAAACAACTTTTCCGCTGACCCTTAGCTGCAGATAACATCCCCGAACTGACAACCTGAAAGAGATCAAATATTTTGAATGCTTTAGAGCTAAAGAACTAAATTTAAGGGACGCACGTACCTTTGCCGCAGCCACTGGCATAGCTCCCATTGCCATAACTGGTGCATCCTGAATGTTGAGTGTTTTCTGAAACATTGGGAAGAAGCTATGTATTTGATGTCCCGTGCAACTTTGCGCCTGAAAACTATGTTTTTGTTCATCTTTTCTGTTGGAACTTTTGTTTTAAACTGTGAGTTTAAGTTCCTGATAATTACACATGGTAAAAGCATGGAGAGAGTGGAGTTCATAGATTACTTCAACAGAAAGATGCATCGCCGCTAACATTATTTATTACAGTTGTGATTTCGACTTGACCTCATTATCGTTGAGTCTTCACACGATGGATATCAGTGTTCGACATGACTAAGCATACAAGTAATCGAGAAACTACATTCAAACCTTAGTGTTATCATGTAAATTTACGCTTACTTACTAGATGAATTGAAATGGTCTCAAAATCATTTATAGTTTTAAAGAAGCCACACTGTGCATATCTTGAAAGAGAGCTTGAATATTTGTCAAACGCTTCATAACCTCTCAAAAGAGACTGATTTTAAACATTTTCATAAGGAAAATGGGAAATAATTGGAATTGGACAATTTCACTATATAATAAGAGTTCTTTCCAATAACAGAAAACTGGCTTTACTTACTTTTAATAATTCATTTAAATCTGCGACCTCCAGTAGTGTGAGGCCACTGATTTCATTGACAATCTGATGCAGTTTGGGCGAGAACACCTTCTCCACTCCCTCAGGTGAGGGTGGGGCCATAGGATCAGCTGCCACATCACTATAGTGACGGAACTTTTGCAGAGTGGCACAGCTCCACGGTGGCACCCTGTGTGTAATTCTGAAACAAGAGCAAAGTAAACCTTTGGCAAAACATGGTTCAAATCATGTTGTTTTCCACTCATTATTCTCCTTTGTGCTATGGTAATTCTCCACTTATTTTGCACAAAAATAAACACGCCAGAATTGCCACTCTTCAAAGAAAAATTACTTTGTCACAAAACGTTTTATGACATCTACAAGGTACAAACTTCTGGTAATAGACCAAAATTTTCTTACTCTTCATGTTTGTGAACTTATATTACTTTCAATGTGCTCAAGAAATGTGCAGCTGTGTGTATAAATGCGTAATCATCTATGAGCCAACACTGAGGGGGAAGCACGTGCATATTGACCAGAAACTTTAAAAACCTAATTTTTTTAACTAGAAGTGCTATCATACTAGGGTTAGCTACTAACATATGACCATAGCTAATATAATTATGGCACTTACAAAATTACTTTCTTAAGCTTTCATTTCTGGTTCTATGCATATCAGAGTACTCGCTCAATTGAGGAAAAGATGCCTGTGCCTTCTGAGAGACGAATTCTTGTTTGGGTGAGTAAGAAAATTACCTCCCACCCCTGATCACCGCCCAAATGCCTCCTCCTCATCGAATCTGCCTCAAGTACCCAAACCTGATGTTTTGTGATAATTTTCAAATGGGTGCCTTATACACTGGATAGTGCAGGACTGAGGCCTGTCTTTGAAAATGGATTAACTTCCACATATTATGTTTTATGCACTCTTCTTCAAAACGCTGTTGGGAATTGTTTTTGAAATTATCCACTTTTGCATGAGGGGCTGTCAAAAATAGGATTTAGATGAATTTCATGAAAATAAAATCTTTAATCAAAATGGCATAAACTGAAAATGAAATGACGATTTAGAAAACTGTAAAAGCATTTTTGAGAATCTAGAACAATAATATAGAACGAAATTTGGACATGTTATTGATACCATTATTTTGCCATATTTATAAATTTACCTTTGTTTTTTACAAATTTTACTAAACCGACACAGTCAAAAACCAAATCCTTCGGGCTATCCACTTTCAGAAAATACTTTTACTGAGATGAATACAGTTTTGTAAATATTTGGTTAAGACTTGTCGATAATGTCCTACATAAACTTTAATGGCGGCAACGGGCAAGGTCAGTATCAGTTGACTCTCAGATTTAGTTTGCATCCAGTGCAGTTAATAGCTCTACATGTTGATATGAGTTTCATGAGGTGACCAGCAAAACTACCTTGGTGGTGTCGAATTTCGAGGTCTATATAAAATATATATGCATCAGTTCCCAAGTCACTGCATTTTGATCCTGAACTTCATACAGCTAGCTGGCTGGCTACTTTCGACAAGGAGCTTTTAACAGGGAAGTACCATTGCCTCTGGATCTGTCCATGCCAGAGGGGTGAGCAATACATAGCCATCTAGCTAACTGTATGAATACTATCTTCAAAATACCGCTACGAACCACTGTGTGTTAAGCTCCAATAGTACGAACTTTAAAATTAGCGCGTATGTAAACAATGACGTATTGTTTGATGTTTCTTAAGACAAAAGTTCACATAATTCCATCACGAAACACAGGTGGAGAACAGAATGTACAGGTACACCTCAAAATGCACCAGAAATCAAAACAGTTGGAGCTTGAATGAACCAATGTTTCTATTGAGATAGTGCTCAGTATGATCCAACAATACATGCATAGCTCCCTTTATGAGGAGCCTGGGGGTGGCATTATCCTTGTCTAGGATCTGAACACCAGAGCAATCTATAGTGTGACCAGTTGTCAAGGAATGATTGAGAACAGCACTGTGTGTGTCTTTACATTGTTCTTTGACTCTGATGCTGAGAATCCTGTTCATCATTCCAATGTTAACTATTTTATCAAGTATGACATCACTACACCATTTCCTTTGTCTGGACAACAAACAACAATTTGAGGGTCATTACATAGACTTATAAAAGCTGCTAACTCATTAGAGCAGAGGCTTTGTTCTGGTAGATGTCTGTAGTTGTAGATGTAGCGATAACAGACAACCTGTACAGTCTGTTCTACACCTGTGTCACCTGACTGAATTATGTGCACTTTTTGCCTGAAGAATGGTTTATATTATAGTGAATAAAGCGAAACGTAAATCAATATGTCGTTATCTACATACTTGCTAATTTTAAATTTTGTACTCATATTTTGACCAAAAACAAATGTGATCAAGTTCCAATAGACAACGAAATTTCACATCTGGGTAGTTCTGCTTGTCACCTTGTGAACCTTATATCAACATGTAGAGGTAATAACCGGTGGGTGTACATGCAAAATCTGGGAGTCAACCGAAACTCACCTTGTCCGTTTAAGTGAAAAACAATCTAATTGACGTCGTTTTCTTGCATAAATCTCCGCCTTTTGTCACAAAGAAGTGTCTATCATCATTTTGAAAACAGTACGCTCCTCACATGCACATGCACCATTTCCTAAGTTCCTTGTGACATGTTTTGGGACATGACGGTAGCTTTGCAGCTGCAAAATTTGTTCTGAAATTCAGTTTGCTGGTATTAAAAAACAAGAAAATTCTAACAAAATGAAACCAGTTCCCATAATTTTTTGTGACTTGTATGCAAACTCATGGAAGAACAGCCGATTGAAAAATCAGCGAAAAGAGAAACTAGCCAATAGGTGACGCTATATTTCATGGCACAGAAAGATGACGCATAAGATCGCTCTACAATTTTAGCAGCAGAATCACGGTAGAACACCAATGTTTCTAACATGGGTAAATAATTAAGTTTACTCAAGGTTAAGTGTAGATTTTAACGCCACTAATTTTGTGTCAGATTTTATTTGGCCAGTTTTTTACCCATATTGGCGTAAAGCTGATTAGTATGCAGATGCGCGGCTACAAATTAGTCCCAATTTCACAAGAAAAGCGTTGTACTTACGCTGTTTAAAAGGGGACTGTAGTCAAAATAATGTTGCAGTTAATCGGTTCTAACATACAAATAAAACTCACATTTGCCTGACTTGCGTGCCAAACAAAAGCCAATTCGTATTCATGGTCAAAACACTGAATTCTGAAAGCCATCGCTGATTGGCTGATGTGTCAGTGACGTGAACGGCGGGGTATCGGCTGCTTTGCACATTCATTGCTTATGTCATATTTGAAGAGTTTACATCGTAATTTATCATTGTATCAATCGTCCTTATTTTTTTATTGTTTGCCACAGTGCTGTAAAAGGTTCGCTATGCCTTTTTGTATGGCACCTGGTTGCTCAAACTCTTCGAAAAAGGCGTCTTCTAAAGGGATGGTCATCGCATACCATCGCCGGGTTACCCAAGCCTTGGCCCAAAGCTCAGTGTATACTAGATATAGGCCTACAGGTTTAAGCC
>NMRA01000267.1:218276-241252 GCA_002633005.1 Phoronis australis
GTAGTCATCATAACTTTTCATAACAACCACCAAATGTGTAACATGACTTCTGCCCATGAACTACTTTTAGAGACTAGGGAGTATGTTATGTCTGCCAATGAATTTCTGCGATTATGAAGTTAATTAAACATGCTAAAGCCGTCAAAAATATTGGCGCCTTCACTTTAGCTTGGTATTCATATTTTCTGAGCCGAAATGGCCACATTAAATTTAATATGTTTAATTTTTTCATTAATACAATTTTAGGAATAAGGAGAGGCTTATGCTGAAGAAGTGGCTTCTGCTGAAGTTGGAGACTTGCCGATTATTAGTAAAGGTTGGGTATGGAAAAGTTCACAAGCAGCAAGAAGATACCCTTCTGGACAACTAAGTGAGGGGGCTAGAGAGGCAGTAAAGTCTACTCCCCAGAAGATATGTCAAAGAGAATTTGTAGCTTGAGGAACGAGTCGGGGGAAAAAGTATTTGCCAAAGATTACTGGCTTATACCACAACAGGTCCAAAGTAATTTCTAGACCACTCTCAGCAAATGTGGGGAAACTGGGACAGAGGAAGTGGAATATGTATTGAAAGAGGCAATCTGTGATTGTCAAGGATGTAGCATTGTAAAAATTCAAAGGGAGGAAACAGTACAGTGGCTGGACCTGTAAATACTCTGGCTGATCTGCTAAATCCAGTGGGGGCATTATTGTATCGGCAATTTTCAAATAAGATAATGAATAAAATTGTCAAACATTGTTTTATTTTTTATATGTGTGATCTTCCAATAAGTGATTACTTTTAAAAAACCTGTGCAGAATTTGATTTTTACTCTTCATTTTAAGGAGAATAAATCCATAAACCTGCATTGTCTTGAAATCTTACTCAAACTACAGATTGGGTTGGGGATTGGAATCTTAATACAACAGAGTCTCTGAACCCGTACCATGAGCAATACANGCCAAGTGAATAATAAATCAATAGCTTTCATTCAAGGAAAAATATGAACAGTTAAAACTGGACAGTTTTTATACCGCGAAAACATGGCTGCGAAACCGTAAAATATGTTTGAACCTATAACTTTAGAAAAACACAATATTTTGAGGAAATAATTTACCGCTGTTTATAGATCCCATAGGACTACATATGTGCCAAATTTGGTGAAAATCGGCTGACCCCCACCTTGCCGCTCATGGTTGGTGCTCTCGTGGACTAGTACTTAATGCAGTTGAGAAACCACTTAAAATTGTGAGAAGACAATGAAGTTGCATTCGAAAAGACATAAAAAATGAGAGTACATGTCTACGTTTCGTTACATGGCACAGTAATGCAATTCACGAATCTACAAAAACAAGACCATATCCTCAACAAATTCACAAATCAGTATCACCAGTGCTCAAAACGGTCGAAAATCTCCGCTGGAAAATAGGAGTGACGGCGTATGTGCACTCGCGTGTGTATACCTGGACTTGGCTTCGTAAAGGATCGTGACCAAAAAAACATCGAAACTCCATGTTTGAATTTGGCATTCATATTTTACGTTTCTTAAACGTTTTTCCGAGCGCTTTACTCGTAATTCGTAAATTTCACGTCGTCAACGGTTTGGCTACGAGTGTAGCCAGTGGTCGCCGGGGACATCGTAGTTGTTACGTCTTCTGCAGTGCATTTTAAGTGGACGCTTTTTTGAATTGAAACTTACCAGGTTAAAAGACAATCACTGTCTTTCATAGTACGCTACAAGAAATTTATACTTAAAAGGAACCATTCTTTTCTCGCAGTTTAAGAGTCAAATCCCCGGCCAGGTTCACAGCCGATGTAACAGATGCTGTGCACGTGACTGGCTGACCTACTTTTTTCCATATACGGGACGCAGTGCCACACATAAGAGGATAAACTCGAATCGCCCAATAATCATGGAATTCCACAATAAGTTGAAGTATTTCGAGGCATTTATTTTCATTCTAAGTTATTCATTGAATACGTAACCAACATTACACACCACATTTTTTCTCTTAAAGTTTGCTCTGCATTCTCGCGCATCAATATAAGTCGTTCGGCTGTGCGGATTTTTTTGATATTTTTTCATTCATTCGTTCGAGTTGCAACGGAGCTATGCGAACAAATTAAGGAAGTTTGCGCTAAGTTTTATCTGGTTTTCATGTTCAACGACACTGATGGGATTTGTACGGCAGGTCAGTGCTAGAATTTTGTCGGGCTATCATTTTTTTCGAAGTGTACGTTCTCCGTCGGCTATTTCAAATTGGCTGCTCCGTCGAATATATTGAGTGCCGCTTCAACTTCCGCGTCGGCAACTAGCATTAGGGGTACGGCAAATCCTTTGAACTTCGGGTGTGGGTTCTTCAATTTCAAAGATTAAGTGCCCATGTACGGGTAGTTAGCGCTGGAATGGATGCAATATTTCTCGACACTAGTCGTGCGGGGGATTCCGTATGAAGCCACCTTGTCGTCACAGAATAGGAAGGTATTCCCCAAAGATGGCTGCCAGTATTTGCCGATCGTCATTGTGACATTTATAGTAAAAATAGACGGCAAAAGTTTATAATGTCGAGTTATTTCTTAATATTTAGCGAACTTAAACAATGAATTGTAGGTTTCAATGAAATTTATTAATAATAAATGTTAAAATTCTTCGTTTAGCCTTCATTTTCGCCGAGGTTGTTTTGGAACAGGCCGTCTTTTTTCTGTCTTGGCCGTGCCGTCCAAAGCCGTCATTTTTTTAAAAAGGCCGTCCCAAGGACGGCCAGGACGGCCACTAAATGAGTCCCTGGAACTGGGTGAAGCAGGACACAGTAAATGGCATTGGGAGAAAGAACAATTCTTCATGGTGTGTTGAACCTCTGTTTTGTGTAAATTTATTGAGTTTTGTGTTTGCTATGGACGGCTGAAGTGAAGTACTCATGGAATTTCTAGTCCGAAGTGTCATTCCTTGTAGTATATTATATATTGTATTGACTATTGTGGACTATCAGAAGCTGAGCCTGAGGACGCCTGTGGAGCGAAGCTCCCAAAACATCCACATCGGTACATAAATTGAAACACGAGAGTCGATTCAACGAGGCACTAGTTTGATCCAGTGATACCTGATATTGTATGGATAGATACTCACGTTTTACTGTTAATGCTAACAATCTTAAGACAGCCTCTAACTAAACCAGAAGTTGCCATTTTCCACAATTGTGAGCTTCCAATGTGCTTTAGACCCCGCAGTATGAATGTGTAACAAGACAATAGCAGATTTACTGCAAAATGTTCCTGTGCAATACTAAAATTGTTAGAAATGCACATGACTTCTTCATCGTCATCATCATTCTCTTCTTCTTTTCCTCCTCTTATTCTTCTACTTTTTCTGCTTTTTCTCCTTTTAAAGAAAGGGCAAATTTCATCATAGTGAAGATTAAGGAAGACCTCACCCGAAGACGGGCTCAGGCCTCAGTGCCCGCCAGCCGTCGAGATGGCCAATAGGATTTTTCTCGTCGCTCCCCGCGCTGAAGTATGGAGTTGCATTTTCACGAAAGACGTCGCTCTAATCGGTTAGCGACTACACGCAGTGTTGACTTACGTAAATGGTGGAGTTGGCTGAGGTATGAAGTTT
Source organism: Phoronis australis (assembly GCA_002633005.1). Taxonomy (NCBI): domain Eukaryota; kingdom Metazoa; phylum Phoronida; family Phoronidae; genus Phoronis; species Phoronis australis. The sequence continues at coordinate 221,866 of NMRA01000267.1, forward strand.
TCTGGGCACACAGGCGTAGCTGTCTGGGTACGCAGTACTGAGGCTGGAACTTAATTTCGCTGGCGCGAGGTCGTGGGTTGACCATCGGGCGGAAATGAATTTTGTTAGTCCCGGCGAACCGCCTGGGCTAGTCGAGACTAAAAAATATCGTGCGGGGGCGTCATTGCGGTCAAGTGACGACTACAGGCCTTGTCGCGCCACGTGGCAAATCAGTTCGTTCATCTCAGTATCGGCCATTCTGCGATCCCGCGACTTGGCTGTTCAGCTGATGGCCTCTGGCCCCCGGGCCGACTACTGAGTGGCTCAGTCCAGTGCCGGCGCCGGGCTTATCGTCGGGGCGGTCCCCCGGTAACTTGGCAGTCGTGTCCCTGCATGTGTACGTGTTCGATTGCCGTGGAACACGTAAGACTATCGGCGTCGGAGCGCGCGGAATCCAAGGCCAGCATCGGGGCCGGAACGCGGCCTCCCTACTGGCCAGTAGACTGAAGACACGGCCGGCCGGCTGCGGCCCTGTGGAAGACATGTGGCCGCGCATACGTTCCCACTGAGGTTGGCGGAGCCGCCGGGACTCAGTGACTTGAGGTTTGCTGACCGGTTGTTCCCCCGGCGACGGAAAGCGAGCGTTGAAGCCGCGCATGATTAAGAAGTTTCAGTGGCCTTCGTCGCGAAGGCGAAATGTGTCGATTTCACCAATCGATCGACACGTTAATGCGCGTTTTCACCGTTACCCTACTCGTGCCCACTGGTTGCATTCTGCAGAGCTGCAGACAAGTTACTGGGGGCAAAAACCAATTCGACTTCGCCAAACTACCCAACTCTCCCCCCCCTCCCCCTCCGATCGCAACCACCACCGCCGCCCCAACAGTCCCCACTAGGCCCCGCCCGTGCTCCAGATGCCCGCCATGATTTGTATCGAATCTCCAGTCTTTAATTGTAGTGGGACGTATAGGCGCGTGTGGGCGCAGTCAACCATCTTTTGGCATTTGAAAGTAGCGCCTACGCACCGCAAGTTACGTTCAGTGCTCAAGGTATACGGTGGGCTTTAGGCGCCTACTTGGCCTCTGATTTTACACTGCGAATCTCGCGGGGATGCAGCTATCCGAGAAAGACCTTAAGTTGAGTACCGGTACTAAACCGGCCGTGAACCAATACGGACTGCCCAATATAGGGCATATGGTGTTACCACTAATGCACTGCCTTGGTTATGCGCCCACTGACACACTTGGAAGATGTATATATTTGGACCATCGATGAATTTGCTCTATTATATTTTCATTGTATGTTACACCAGGCAATCCAAAATGCGTAGAAAAAACAACAACAAGCAAACAAACAAACCAACAAACAAAGGAAATTCTATTTTAATGATTCTTTTACAATTTTCATATATCAAAAGTGGCCACCGGCATTGTCAACAACTTTTCTTTTGGGCCATCACTTTTAAAACATCATTTTACCAGAAATAATTGAATATAGCTCACAGATGGTTAAAAATAAACATTTCAAGACGCTCCTGCTCTTATTTGTGAAGATAGAGTCTTCAAAACAGGTAAGGTTTCATACTTCAAGCTCAGTAAATAAATATTTCGGTAACACCGAGTAGGAAATGACACAAAATATGTTGACATGTCTTTGCAAAAGCTACAGACGTTCAATTTGGATTCGAATACGCACTTAAGGACACTAGAATTCATACTAAAGAAAACTGAAAATATCAAAACAAATCACAGAACTGTTGTTCAGACATTGAATTTCATGATCTAGCTAATAGCTGGCATTCTCAACACACAATCTAAAGCTCTACCCCCGTGTCCTGACTGAAGCAATTCTTAAAAATGAATTGTTATCTTTTATCCCTCCCGCGTCGAATCTGTCGAGGGAAATACGACCATGCAAAATAGTTTTCCGTATTCACTACTTCAATAGCGACCTCTGACCATGCGCGCAACCAGCCTTCAATATGGGGGGGGGGGGGGGGGGGGNCGCGCATGCTAACATGGAAAGTTCAAAAGGTAGGTCAATGTCGACTCGACGTCTTCAGCTGGTTCGACCATCAAACTTTCCGAATGTAATTTAAACTAATACAGCTGAAAGAGTGTAACTAACACTCGACATGCAACCAGGCCCTAAACGTAAAATCTGGAACAAAAGTGTTAATTATAAGACACTTTCTCTCAGTTTTCAATTGCTGAATACTATATCATCTGCAACTCAGGCGCCGATTCCTAGGAAATTAAAATATCAAAAATTGTTTTTTTTAACTATTTCCAGGATATTTTACAAGTTCACTGCTCAGTTGCCGTTGTTTTTATCTTTGCTACCTCTTTTCAAGAAATAAATCGTTTCATTTAAAACTGTTTGTTTTACTAGAGAAAACTTGCAACCTAACGCGAAAGTACATAAATATAGGATGTGATCCGCCATGTGAACAGTCTGCCGAAAAATGTAAGAAACTTAGGAATTCGAAGCGCATGGGATAAATACAAAACGTTCCGAGAGTGGCGTACATGAAGTAATATCCCACTCGGTACGTTTTGTGTATATATTTAGCTCAGTTAGACAATGCATCTGACGTCACCAGGCATGGACAATGTATCGTGCTCATTACGCCATATATCAGATGTCAATTGCCATATAGTGTTTGATTATACCTTATTTCTGTTTCTGTTGACGAAGGATGTTATTATATCCGAAAATTTCAGTGATCCATTTTTGTTGTTTTATTTACGTATATTTATTCTATTTTTCGACAAACAAGTATATCCTTTTGAGAATCTCGATCGCCTCTTTTAGTTTCGGATTTATTTTCTACGTTGTCTCTTCAAGAAAGCCTTTGAGTGGGATTGGAGATATCACTGATTTAAATTACACGTATTAGCTTGTTTGATACATCATCTGTGGAAATGCATTGAATCTGTGAAATGTATGAAATTATCTCAGCAGAGACTTAGCATTTTAAATCAAATGAGACTCAACTATTTTTCTGAAGTAGTTGTGTGGATACTACGGCATTTCTGACTGAAATCTAGAGTCACTTTTTAAGCCAAGACTATGAACTTGGTCATGGTCTTGCCTCAAAATATCAGTTCTGAGTAAGGAACAATTTGGGACCAGGAGCATTCGTTGGCAAGCGGGGGAACAGGTGAGTTGGTGACAACATGGGGAGGATGTCAAACTCTCCTACGCCTATGGTCGGGCAAAGCTATGTCATCCTCCCAAATACCTACATCCAGATATGCCGATGCAATTTGAAAACGGTAACAGCTATCGATTAAAAGTCAATGTTTTTGTCAGAACGCAACAAAAAGTAGCTTCAGCCAGTAAATACAATTGAAACATTAAACAGTGTCATCAGGGGGTCTGTTTCATAAAAAGTGACCAAGACTTAGGCGGAAGTTTGGTCTAACGCTCCACAACACGACTATTTCTGAAAAGTAATTAAATGTCACTTAAGCATAACTACAAATTATCTGAGAACATATACAAGATTGCTAGTAACTGAGATAATGTCTACTAATTAATTCTGGACCGTAATGAATTCATTATTACTTTTGTCAGCAATTGCGAAGTGGAAGCGAGAAACCAAATTTCTGTCTTACGTTTCAAGTCATTTTCACGAAACAAACCCCTGGTAATTTCTGACTTTCAATTTGTTCCTATAATTACTGTGTCAAGATAATATGCCAGAATATATACCTTTGCACCAGATTATGTTCACATTCATTAGTTAGTACACACCCAGTTCCGGCTTGTTATAATCAAGGATGTGCTTATGAGAATGCTCCTTTGGTCGAAATGCTAGATTATCTAAGTTTATTTGCAAATCTAGAGCACCGTAATTACAGTCAGGCTTTGACAATTTATGGTGAATCATATAACACAAACAACTATAAATGCACCTCCATGAACGTCTTTTTTCAAACCGTGAATAAAATTCGCAACTTGTCGATTCTGTAACAACGTAATTGTTATTTCATTAATGCATTAACCCGAAAATTTGAAAGGTTACATTTACAAATGCAAATTTCTAGATAAAGAGTTCAGGAAAAAGTCACTGTAATTTTCTCCCATTACAGAACCGTCAGTTCCTGACTCCCTCAACATGGGAATGGAGACTGATTCCTGCGAAAATTATCAGACTCTGCTGATGTTCCTGGACAACAATACCAGACGGCTTTGCAAATTAGAACGAGTTTTCCCAGAAGTTATGGTTATAATTTCGCGCGTCAAGTACTTTACCTGGAGGACAAATGATGTAGACTACATATATGTGTATTTCTCACATAACTTGGAATGTGTTACGACACGACTGGTTAATAACATCAAGTACGTAATTTTTTGATATTACATGGGCGAATCACAAAGTAGTGCAAAGTAGACATCCGTACGCCCATAGATTAATAGTCTATGGTACGCCTTAGATTTTATCGTCTGCAAAACGCTAGACGCGCGCTAACCAAGCAATGCCGGAATTCCGTGAAGGTAACTAGATTATGATTGACAAATCTGCCTCCCGTTCAGTAACGCTAGGACCTCGCTAAAAAGCAAGACTTCGCGAAATTACGTGAGATATTGCCGTGTATTTTAAATAAGAACACGTAACTTTGACTAGGTTTTAGCTAGGTCCTAACGTAGGTCCTTGCGTCTACTGAACGCACGCCAGGTGTCACAACTGTACGTTCTCCCAGTCAGAAGGACATGCAAACAAACTTCTTAAACGGACCAAGCCAGCCACCTAGTTGTATGAAAACTATCGTCAAAATATTTAGTATACAGCTTTGGGCCAAGGCTAAAACGGACCCATCTTCGGGGGTGAATTCCATATTCACGTGCTTTCAAACAGAGACGAATCCCAGCTCAAGAAAAGCGGAGACGAGACTNCAATTCACTAGAAAAGCGCCATCAAGTGGCAGGAATATGCATCATATTTTGTGCAACAAAAACACCTTTTTTTAAAAAAATGTGCAAGTGTAGACGTGGGAACTTTTTGGAATTTGATTTTTAGTTATATTATCTAGCCACATAGAAAAACCTAGGTTGCCCCCCCAAAGTACTCACAAGGGTGAACGCTATGAGATTTGGCCCACCGACTAACTGTCTAGTTGTGCTGTCTCAAAGTCAATTCAGTGCTCACGCACGGGAAGCCCTGCTGACTGTTGTTTATAAACATTTGTCAAGTTTTAATATTACAGCTACAAAGACTAGTTATTAATTAGATTCTAACTTGAAAATTTGTTACGAAGACTGAATGCAATTGTTAAGTTTGAAATAAAACTATTAACAAAAAGTAACTGAGTTTACCTTACATTGCGCAAGCGTGTTTTTCAAAAGTTGCCTCCTGGTTGAAAGTTTTAGACACGTCGAGTTTTTCGACAAACAGGTCGTTTTTACGGTTCATGTGAGAAAACAAATCGGCAAGCCTCGGGATTTTTACGAAATTTCCAAGAGGTTTTGCCCGCCATCTCATAAACCTGAGACGAGTGTAGGATTCTTTATTTACGAAGTTTCCTGATAATTTGCATACGAATACTGCGATGCTCAGTAAGCATTTCGAAAAAAATTGAGGTCGATTTTGTACTTATGTAAAATAAAATTCTTTTAAACATTTGACACCGTAACCACACTGCATACAAGTTTAATTCTAGAGTAGAACTATAAGTGGACAGTACAGGGGCGGATCCAGGATTTTGAGTTGGGGGGGGGGCAGGGCACAGGAATAACCAGAATTCCGCAACCTGCACGCGCCCAGCCTAAAATGTAAGGATGCAAGGGTCTCGAATTTTTGGGTCCGTGGACCTTATTACTAAAAATACGGTAAACGGGGTTTATTCAAGACCTATGCATTGTACATTCGCCACCCGAGCCCCCCTGTGCGCGCGCATATGCTAGTCAGCAATTCGCACCCCGAACTGCCAAATGGTATCTGGGAGAATTTTAGGGGGGCCATGGCCCCTTTTCCCCCGGAATTTTGTTACTTTAGGTGTATTAGGCTAACCAGATACATGTAGTCCTATATAGCAAAGCCTTAGTAAAATGAGAAAACGCAAGTTCAATCACGCAAGTGTAAGCCCGTCAAATGATAAGCGAAGCTGCCTTTTCGTGCCATGTTGCGTCACCGCAAGATCTCAGCACAAACAACAAAAGGTTGTATTGAATAGGGTCTGAACAGAACACCATTGCGTGCGGGTGTTGTTCGCAGCTGTTTGAATTAAAGGGTGATTCTCATGGTAACGTAGACAAAAGCGAGCCAATACGCCTAACAGTTCGTTACATTTCGCAATTTATGGCACCTAAAGTCGACTCAGAGCGATGCTCTTAACATACTGTAGGAACCAAATTTACATGTGTTGCGGTTGAAGATAGGCTTTATGTACTACACGATCATCAAATCCGTCGGCCACTGTACGTTACATACACAGTACAAACACTTCTACGTGGTAGCCGCCGGTGCACCGGAAGAGGTCATTTGGTGCAAAGGTCATATAATTTTCAAAATGCTACTCCTTCTTCAGCTTAAATCTATCTTTTTGAACTTCGGTGCACAGGTGTAAGCCTACAAGGCAGATTGAAAAATTGCTTTTCTAAGTTATCGAGTCATCGAGTAAGATAAACAGGTCAAAGGTCATTAGGTGCAAACTAAAATTGTGAGCTAGGCACTTCAAATTCACATGTATGATTGGCACATGCAATTCAATTCTAAATTCAAAGTTTCAGGTCATTTAGTGCAACCATGGGGTCATTAGGTGCATCTTTTTCTGAAAATTTGTCCCTTTCAATCTCCAAGTATTTCGATGTGTCAACAGTTAGACAACTGTGATTCTCAGCATTAAACACAATTTTCACAGATTTTGAAATAATTCTCCTAAAGAGGCTTATAATGCACCGGATGGGGTCAATTAATGCAAAGGTCATCTAATGTTCAAAATGTTATTTCTCCTACATTTTGAAAGGAATTCTTTTCAATTTCAGCTCATTGGTGTAAACCTACATGCCAATCAAATATTCAACTTGACTAAGCAATAGGACCATCCAATCAGAAACAAAGGTCAAAGGTCATTGAGTGCAAACGAAGATTTTGAGCCAGACATTTCAAATTTTCATATCTGTTTATTAAAATGTCAACGAGTTTGAATTCTAAAGTTTCAGATCATTTGGTGCAATCATGGGGCCATTAGGTGCATTTTTCTTCTGAAAGTTTGACCAATTCATTCATCTTGTATTCTAAAGTGCTTAAAGTAAGACATCTGTAATTCTTAGCATTAACCAGGCTTACACTTATTCCCGCATCAGGGCTCATAATGCACCGGAAAGCATCAATTAGTGCAAAGGTCATCAGATTATCAACATGTAATTTCTCCCACAGTTTTAAAGAATTCATTTTTATATTGGTAAACGGGTTGTTGTATATAACTTCCCATAACAATTTCAGTAATGCGCTCGCGCAGAGTCCATTATTGTGATGCCGTGACAATAATCTTTCTAGTTCTTATTCTTAATCTTCTTCTTCTTCTTACGATCAACTTTTGACGCCTAATAACTCCGTCCAAATTGGGTGCAGGTATGTTCAATAAATTCAAGATATGATTTTAAGCAGTACACAAATTTTGATTCGTTATATAATCATATTACATAATTCACCGGAAGAGGTCGTTTGGTGCAAAGGTCATATAATTCTCAAAGTGCTACTCCTTCTTCAATTTTAAAGCTATCTTTTTGATATTCGTTGCACAGATATAAGTCTAAGTTATCGAGCCATCCAATCAGATTAAACAGGTCAAAGATCATGAGGTGCTAAGTTTTTGAGCTAGACACTTCTATTTCATACATCTGATTGTAACATGCAATTCAGATCGAAATCTAAACTTTCAGGTCATTTGGTGCAACCATGGGGTCATTGGGTGCATTTTTCTTCTGAAAATTTGACCTTTTCATTCACCAAGTATTCTGGTGTGACAACTGTGGTTCTCAGCATTTAACACACTTTACACGATTTTTACAATAATTCTACCATACAGGCTTATAATGCACAGGAACAGGTCATTTAGTGCAAAGGTCAAATACTTTTCAAAATGCTACTCATTCTTTAGTTTTGAAGCTATCTTTTTCAAATTCGGTGCACAGGTATATTTCAACAAAGGAATTTAAAAAGTTACTTTTCTAAGAAAACGAGTCATCCAATCAGGTTAAGGAGGTCAACGGTCATTAAGTGCAAACTATGATATTGAGCTAGACACTTCAATCTCACACACCTGATTGGCACCTCGAATTCAAATCGAAATTTAAACTTTTAGGTCATTTGGTGCAACCATGGGGTCACTAGGTGCATTTTTCCTCTGAAAATTTGACCTTTTCAGTCACCAAATATTTTGACATGTCAACAGTTAGACACTGAGATTCTCAGCATTAAACACACATTACACGGACTTTGCAATAATTTTACCGGAAGACGTCATTTGGTGCAAAGGTCATGAAATTTTCGAAATGTTACTCCGTCTTCAGTTTTAAAGCTATCTTTTTCAAAATCGGTGCACAGTTATAAGTCAACAACGGAATTTAAAAATTACTTTCCTAGGCAGTCGATTCATCCTATCATATTAAAGAGGTCAAAGGTCATTATGTGCAAACTAAGATTTTGTGCTAGACACCTAGACACTTCAAATTCAAATATCGGACTTGTACTTGTATCTCAGTTCGAAATCCAAAGTTTCAGGTCATTTGGTGCAACCATGGGGTCATTAGGTGCATTTTGTTTCTGAAATTTGGACCAATTCATTCATCTTGTATTCTAAAGTGCTTGAAATTAGGCAACTGTGATTCTCAGCATCGAACACACTTTTTATGGACTTTGCAATAATTCTCCTAAAGAAGCCTATAATGCAACTAATAGGGCCAATTAGTGCAAAGGTCATCTAATGTTCAAATTGATATTTCACTTACATTTTTCAAGGAATTCTTTTCAATTTCAACGCACTGGTGTAAACCCACATGCCAATCAAACATCCTGCTTTAATAAGCAATAGGCCATCCAATCATAAAAAGTAGGTCCAAGGTCATTGAGTGTAAACTAAGATTTTGAGCTAGGGATTTCAAATTTACATATCTATTTAGTAAATGCGATTACATGAGTTTGAATTCTAAAGTTTCAGGTCATTTGGTGCAACAATGGAGTCATTATATAGGTGCATTTTTCTTCTGAAATTTTGATCACTTCATTCATCTTGTGTTCTAAAGGGCTTCAGGTAAGACATCTGTGATTCTTAGCATTTACCACACTTTTCAGCGAGTTTACATTTATTCCTTCACTGAGGCTCATAATGCACCGGAAGAGGCTAATTAGTGCAAAGGTCGTCAAATTATCTACATGTAATTTCTCCTACAGTTTTAAAGAATTCTTTTTCATATTGGTAAACGGGTTGTTGTCCTTAATTTCAAATCAAACGTTGATGACATCTTACTAAGCAAAAACTACGTGTAGGCATCATGCATGACTTATTTCAAACGTCACTTTTGAATTCATTAAATAAGAAACTTCTTATCTTATTAGAGTTGACTCTTCGGTAACCAATTTAAGTTTCCCATTTTTGTTAGAGGCGCCTTGGTTTCGGGTGACTGTAACGGAAAAAATAATTCAGTGACCCCACATTTTTTGCAGATTTGTAGTAGGCAAAGACCAAACTACAAAATACGAAAAACAATCATAAATTGAAACTGTGTCGAATTATTTGCGTAAATTAATTCTTGTTAACAGCGTAAGTAATTCTTCGCTGCGTAAATTTATCATTTGCAGCGCAAACCTTTCAACGGCGTAAATTCATTATTTGCGGAGTTAATCAAAGGTAATTTACTCGCGTAAATTACGCACGTAAATTAACTTTAACTTACGCCGTTAATTATTAACTTACGTTTCGCTACAAAGAAATAATTTACGTCGTAATTTACGTGCGTAATGTACATCCATTTGGCGAAACAGTTGGTTGAGGGTGGCTCTGAGAGGATGGCGGTCGCTTAAATATATCCACACAGAACATCAAATGGTTTAATAACACATGTTATAGTGCAAAACAATAAGCTTATTACAAATGTGAGAATTCCTAGTCCTGCCATGTTGGTGGTGATGTATATGAATAGTTACAATGGTTCAAAACAGAGTAAGACACTACTGTAATTAACAACTCAAAATAATGGTAACACAACGATGTAATAGCAACAGTAATAGTGTACCAGTGTATATAAATATTGACATTGGTTGAAATATGGCAAGAGATTGTTATGAAGATCATAAGATCATACTCTAACAGGGCTCGATGTATAACTGACGGTAGTTAGCCAAAAACATTTATTTGCAGGGTTCAACCCTGTAACAATAAAACAACATTTGCAATAAAACATAACCAGGTTGAAACACACAGTATTATGATTTACACACTATTGCAACAATATTTGTCCAGAGAGACACTGTATTAACAATTCATCCACATCAGTAATCAACGTTCTATGTAAATCCTAATGGTGAAGCTCCCGCACACTGAACCTCGAGAACTTTGGTTCGAATCCCGTTAAACATATGTTTTACATAAACTAATTTTTAAAATATATGAATTATACTGCTATCAGAATACAAAGTTGTTCAACATCCTACAACAATGAAATAACAACAACGATAGCATAAAATATGGTTGGCAGCTGAAATAAAGTAACAGAATAACGTTAATACGGGATTTTAACAACAGTAACAACAACTCGAATGCCATTGCCACGGCAGTAGCAGGCTGCGTGTGCTAATAAGTTGGGACGTAACTCCTGAGGGTGAGTTTGGTTGGCAAGTACAGAAAATGTCGGGCAACGAAAGAACAAGAGCTCTCGGAGGAGCGACCCTTGGCGAAATTAACTAAAAAGACGACGATAGAGATGATGACCAAGATGATGAAGATGATGATGATGGTGGCGATAACGAACAATATGATAACATTCACATGACGAATGTAGATGTCAGAAATCAGTAAGAAATAGGCTACTGTCTTGTTCAATAGCAGGTAAACCCACAACAGTGCAGCAAAGTCGGTCAACAAAGGACCAGCGTTTTCAGAAAATCTCGAATAATTCAAAAAGTAGTAAGCCCTAGCGTAAAATGTAAAATATCTTGTGACAGCCCATCCTGCAATTTTTAATCAAACCAGTTTCAGGTCTATGACCTTTACAAGATTTTGGGAGCTCAATTAATTTCGTAATAGTGTTTCATGTCGTACTGAGGAAGTCGACTTTTGCACTTGGAGCAACGGTATGTTAGAGCAACTTCGCTAATAAGGAGTTGAAATTCTAGTTTATCTCTGCTGTAATGTTCTTGGTAGAATAAGTCTCCTCACTACGGAGCATCAGAAAGAAACATTAATTTTGTGGTCACCGTAATAACTAAAGCAAACTGCTTCACCACCCATTCAAGTATTAAATATCAGATAGATGCCAGCATCTGTCTAATCTGATTAACCTTTGTACAAAGGTTTAGACAAAGGATGACAGGATTTGACCTAAGGTTTGGATTTTCATAAAATCTATCGCCAGTCAATGCTTCAAATCTCCTGATGCTTACAATAATTGCCTCTCAGCGTCCAACAACGGGCAATCATTATGATATTGAAAACATGAATTCGCAGTCCGGTATTAGGCTCTGATTATGGTGACAGAACTTGTTGCCTTGGTGGAGAAATGAGAGAGCAGGGCTTCTGCAAAGCTGGTCCAGTGTTTCTGATGATATGTCTTTGAAACGACTGAATACCGATGGAAGGTAAACGGGAATGTACGTGTACTGGTTGATTTTTAGCTGTGTACCTGGGTTTTATTTTTGCTTCATAACGGGGACCATATTTCCACAACATTCGATTGTGAGAGTGTATAAGGGACGCCTTTGTTACCAATGGTTGATTTGAGCTTTGGTAAAACGCCACCACGGCAGCAAGATGACAAAAGTAGACTTCCAAACATGTCTGAGGCAGGCTATCGATTACAAAATGAGGAATACTTACACAGGGATCTGTAAACGTTATAGCGGGGCAGATAGTGGAAAAATCATGCATTTGATGATACAAGCACCAAAATTGGCATGGTGACATCCTAAGGTATACTCAACAGATCTACCCGACTAGCCACCTAAAATTCCAAAATGGCGGCCATTTTTCAAAATGGCCGCCATTTGATGCTTGTGAGTAATGCTTTTCCTCATAAATCTGTCTCTGCCCAACCGATTTTCATGAACTTGTTGTCAAATTGTATGTTTTTGAATATNGCCAAAATGTCAAGAACAGAAAATCTTACAATCGTAAACCACACGGGATCGTTGTTTGACGGGAGTCGCACGCGTGTAACTATAGCGACGGGTATGTTACACAGGATAAAGAACAAAACAAACTGCAGCATGGCTCTCGTTATCTTGAATTGACCCTTTAGCGACTGGGAAACATCCGAAGAGTTTATTTTCTTGCGCTGTTTGTAGGCCAGAATTGCGACATAAGAGTGAAATGTTACTATTAGTGTCATTGGTATGTATACTGTCAAAATCGAATAAATGTCTCGAGCAGCTTTGCTTGAAATTATGGTTTCAAAAACGCACCTCTGATCCGGTATGTCTGTTGACGCTGTAGCTAACAAGATAGCAGGTATCGTTAACGCAAGCAGTAAACCACCCACGACTACATTTACGTGAACGCGTCTGGTCATCAGGACGTTGTGCCGCAGCGGGAATTTGATGAAGATGAACCGGTCTACTGCCAGCGCTGTTAGCATATAGTTCGTGGCTGTGACTGCATATAGTGTAGGAAACATCATTATTTTGCAGGCGGTTGGACTTAAAATGTCCTCGACTGGTAGTGACCGCCAATGAAGAGGCACAATGTAACTTCTGAATGCGCTAAGAGCTATTGAAAAAGCAAGCAGGAAGTCCGTTTGTGCCAAAGCAACCAAAAAGATACTGATGTTTTCTGCTCGAACCTCATGATCGGTAAAAAACATCCAACCAACGAGAGCGTTTCCTATACACGTTACTGCCGCAATGACCATGTCAATGACAGAAAACACATAAAACACACTTTTCGGAATGTCATTTGCGAGATACCAGGGTAAGACAGTGTTGTTGAGCGATTCCATCGAGTAAGTCGGACCGTCGATGTTCTCCACAAAACTTGTTTCGTAAAGATGATCTTTGAAGCGAAAGATATCACACTTGCTTTTATGGACACCAAACGATATACAACTGAAAGTCGTGATGGCACACACATTATATACTTCCGAAAATTAGCGTCATATTTGTAACGCTGCTGTATAATTGCTCACATGACGAGGCGGTTAGTGCAATCAGAGACAGTAAAGAAGGAGACAAATATAGCGAAATCTCATTGGACCATTGGACGGCCACTGGCTTTTTTCGCTTTCCCACTGATTCAAATAGACAATATTTACGACTGAAACAAATGACGCCGTTGCGTGAAACTGTTGCCAGTCAACCAGTGATAGGCTGGGTGATTTGAACTTAATATCTTTACTGTTCCTTGCATTTGATCCCTCATATAGAAAATTATTTACTGATTAGTTTATTCTATGCCCACTGATGCTTCTAACTACTTTCTTTCATTTCTTTCTGCTTCTTAATACATTCAGACCTATATTCACTATAGTTATTTATTTATTTACTAATTTTGTTATTGCTATATTATCAGATATTTGTTTTTATCTATACTTTATTATTCATTTATTTTTATTGATTTACTGTTTTTTATTTATTTACTGTTTATTATTTGTTCGTATTTTTTTATTCAAATTATTTCTTGTGATCCCATACAGTCAACATCCTCACTGTTGCTGGTCTATAATCTATATTATACGCTAGTAATGAACACCCTTAAAAAACATATGGTTTAAGGTGCAGTTGTGGGTGCATTGTGTTGCTCCTGTTTACAAATCATTGACAAGCACTGATTATTTTGTATACGCAGTTTAAGCTCACTTATGTTATTATAATTTGGACACTATATTGCAGCATTTTTCTGCACCCACAATATTTTCCTTGTCTGACAATTATTTTTCAAAGCGACTGGACAGATTCTGGTGAAATTCATTTTAGTTAAATTTATGGCTGGGATACGCCAGCACCACTTCATTTTTGGACGAATTTAAGTGCTGTGTTATCCCGTTTTCAACAATATAGAGCTTGTTCAAAATTATTGTCAAAAATGGCTTAGCAGTGTTTAACGAAACACGACACAGAGATGTATGGCGAAGATGCTTCATTTTTGTTTAATTTTGACTGCAGTTCGAGGTGCACATTTAATTATTATCATGGTATGGACTTCAGTGCATAATAAATATTAATTGTATGTTTGGTAACCTGATTGATAATTTGCCATAGGAAGTGTTGAAGGAAGTGGTCTTTTAAAGGCGTACTGAGCCCTACATCGGTGGGAAACCCAGTTACACTCAGTGACGATATCGCTTCTTTAGATATTTGTTTTGACATGGGTCTTAAAGCATCAAGTCACGCAATAAGGCGTCCTTGTGTTATTTACTTTGAAGTTGGCCATTTTTACCTGCCAACGTAGGGTGAATATGCCTTTAACTAACTCCTGAATGTGAATGGTTTACGAGAGCTGGAATGCATCGTAAAAAGCAACCCTAAATGGACTGTGTATTCAACATGCATCTTGGTTGTTTTATGGGGACATAAAAGGGAGGTTTACAGGACTGCTAGCAGGAATTCCATCTCTTACCCCCTACCCCTGTTGCCCCCAGTTTCATTTACCACAACCCACCCCAATTCGATACCCATTTCAGATATCATCAGGCACGGATGCTGAAGGTTCAGTACCCGGTTGCATGAAACAGTCCCAAATGGAGACTCCAGTATGTTCCCCAAAGAACTGCGTATTCGTGGGTTTTGTACGTTGAATCCTCAAAATTATTGAAAACTACGTCTCTGAATATTAATATATAGAGGAGCTCGTAATAAAGATAAAATGATAGAAAAGTATAACAGCTATGAGTAAAGAACGAAACAAATACGCAAAAGATTTAGGCAACTCAGTTGAGCACAGGCGGATCCAGGGGGTCAAAGGGATCCGGACCCCAATTTCCCTTGATTTTAGTGATACCAAATCTAGAATCTTCAAATTGTTGACTAGGAACACCCTTCGTTAAAAAATCTTCGATCAAACCCTTTTTAAAAAATCCTGGATCTGCCCCTGTTGGGTCGCTCTTTGGAAATGTGTCATGTAACTGGGCACAGACCTTCCTACTTGAATGTAGAATGTCGTAAGGTGTGAATTTTCGAAACAAACATCTGGACCCGTGTTTGGATGGCGTAAGAGGGCAGTTTTTGGACATTGGCGTAGGAAACATTTTATGGTTGAGGGGAGGAGGGTCTGTTACTTTTTCAATTTTATTTCAAAACAAATTTTGTCTGTTGAAATTTTTGATAATTAATTGTTAATTAATTGATATTAACACATGGAATATTGGGGGACAGAAAGCTATTTCTGCCCCCAACGTTTTAGTTGAGAGGCGCCCCACTCCCCGTTTTTGCTTCTACCTCTTCTTCAGTAGATCTATCTAAAGTTATCACTTCTCTGACACCCCTGGACAAAATGCTCCAGGTTCTGTATCTTCCCACCCTCCAATCACCTACTTTCACCTGCTCATCTCTGATTAGTGAATCATCATCTTGCTTATGATGTATTTCTTGTAATCTATATTACCTTTGCTGCCCAAATTGTTTCTTGATTTACTAAATTCAGCCACCGTAGTCGACGCCTCGCGTACTTCGTCGTCGTACACAAACCCGCTAGGTGTCGCCACGGTTCATGACACAATAATGGCAGCGGCCAAAGTGAATAGTCTTATTAACGTCCTTATGGAATTGTGACGCAATTTCAAGAAAGCTAGCCTCCCGTTCAGTTACGCTAGGACCTCGCTAAAAAGCAAGATTCGAGAGATTGTGTGAGATATTGCCATGTATTTTGACAGAGACCCCGTGACTTTGATATCACAGGCGATCGGCAGGAGAATTCACTCCGCCATCTTTCGCTGCAATCATAGTTATCGGTCAAAAAACTAGCGCCCCAAGCGGCTAATAAGCAACACTAATTCAACGGCGCAATCCGAACCATGTAAACACCGATAAATTCATACTTAAATGACGTTTGACGTGCAATAAAATTACTGTGTGATTGAAAATGGGTAAAATACGTAAACTAACATCGATTGAGAATTAAAATTTGTGTTTTAATCAATAGCGAAGTGTATTTGCTTTAATCCTCTGGAAGCTCTCTTCAGAAGCCATCATGTTTCATGTTTTGAGTTCTTAATAAAACAAATTACAGCTTCTCATAACATTTCATACCTCAATGGACTACATAATGGTTCAGGAGGGAGTTGCCCCCATGTGCCAGCAAGGAAGGAGTGCAAACCGGGTGGGCGCAAAATGGGTGTTGACCCCCTTCCATGGGGTACATGGGAGGAGTATTAAACAGGGAAAAATCCAATGGGGTATGCCACATGAGTGTTGAGCCCCTCCCAGTGTTCCCCTGACAATTGATAAGATTTGACCCTCGTCTGAGCATGACCCCAAGGACTTTTGCTTGTAATGACTGGTGGCCATCATGCCCCAGTACCATTCTGGGTGATTTCAATTTTTCATTCCAAAGTGCTCCCAGCTCACTGAGCGTTTCATGTCCAGCCAGCAATTTTGAATGTGTTCCCTATGAATACGCCAGCCTGCTGCCAGTGCAGACAATTGATCCGTGCAGTAGGTGTAACACAAGTGAGAAGAAGAAAGCAAGACAATTTATCACTACTACAACACGGTAGACCATTCTTATGCTCCCTCACATATAATTTTAATAGACGTACATCGACAACAAAATATCTGCAGATGGCAGAGCGTAGCCTGTGCCGTAGCCTACACTGCAGACAACAGCGGCACCAGGACTGCGATCGACTTGACTTCCAACCATGAACAGAACACGCAAAATGAAAGACAATGTATCATATTATAGAATAACAACTAATCCATACATTTTTGGATCCTTAGGAAACGTAAAAAATGACACGTCTGGGGGTTTTCGTGGATGAATTAGTGCAATTTATCGCACTGTAAAATGCGCCCATCTCCATTGTTGTCGCGATTCCTACTTGACCGTTTGTTATTCCCCATTTGGCGGCGCTAGTAGCAACGATAACAGCGAACTCACAAGTGAACTCTCCTATTGTACACATACACTCCTTGCTACCACTCCGATTCCGTCATCTGCTCCACTGTGCAATGAAGAGAATAGCGGATTTGCAGCGCAAACGAACTACGCATTGTGCATGTGCGAGTTACTTCCTGCGCGAAGGCTCATCTGATAGCTTGTGGTCAGGCATGTCTTGAGCAGGCTGGATAATGTGTGCATTTGGAGTGATTTGCAAACTAAAAACCATGTTTCATTTTTTTTGCTTTATAATACCAAGCAAGTCCTCTCTCTCGTTTGTAAACACAGCGTAGCTATGATCAGTGACCGTGTGACCGAGGGCACAACTGTCGTCATGTTCAGTATTGGGGCTATCGGCGTTGATTTCGAAATCTCCTCTGGTTTCAGACAAGTTGAGAGTTCTTGGGTTGCTTAACTATTGTAGCTTTCGCCGTGGATATGCTAGAGACGTTAATTTTAAGAGGAAACTCCGTCGGAATGTTGTTCTCATACGTCTTTTTTACCAGGAAAATGTTCGCTGCACACACGATGGCCCCTAGGCAATTACATCACACTGGATGCCGCAGGCATTCAGGGGCGATAGTACATCCTCACAAAAAGTTACTCATTTCAAAATACAGCAAATAAAATCAAATGAACCATACATGTAGGAACACAGAGTTACAATTAACACATACCACGACTCTGGATTCAATTTAGTCAGCAAAACTTGAACAAATCGATGAAAATCTGTCGCGGTTTGCTCGAGTTTCTCTCAGTTACCAGGTGCCATTTTGAGGAAGTTGGTGAAATTACGCATGTTGACGAATAAAAAGTCCAAAGGACACACATCTTACAAGTTTCTCCCGATACTTTCTCATGCTATTTTACAAGTGTCGCGCGCTAGCGTCTGACGCTGGCGTCTGACGATGGCGTCTGACGCTGGCGTCTGACGCTGGCGTCTGACGCTGGCGTCTGACGCTGGCGTCTGACGCTGGCGTCTGACGCTGGCGTCTGACGCTGGCGTCTAACCTTTGCTTAACTCACGTGATTCAGTTGACATGCTTTGTGGTTATCGCAGCTCACGCGGTGACAAAATTAACGGCAACCAAAAAAGTGGAGTTATAATTCTTCACCCAAGTCAACTTAATTCTCACAACTAAGCTTCATCAAAGATATGTATAGAAGTAGAAAGGACCAATTATGAAAGTAAGCTTTTAAATGATAGTTTTAAGTGTAGAATGTATTTTTGACGAGGTGAAAACTCGAAATCGGTAACCCAAATCCGGTCACGGCCCGTTTAACGAAATGTAACGAAATGAGTACAGAAAGCGAATGGGAGTATTGTAGCCCCTATATGGCCTACCGAGGGGCTACGTGTTGCCTACTAGATAGTCCTGCGTTGGTTTGAATGCGCTAAATCTCCCCTTACTCCCAGCTCTCCTAATGTTGTTTATCAATTTTTCACGAAGTTCTTGGTTTGCAGGGAACACAGAAAAACTCAGATTTTCATCTGTCTTGTTGTTTTTGAAGCAGCCAGGAACACAAGTGTATCCGCTGTAAGTTTTCTTCGCGCTCATACCGCGTATTATGCTTGTTACTATGGCCGCTTTCGGAATCCTGACCACAGCACCCACAATGCACCATTTTAACCTAACTTCAATATGGCGTCGCTGCAAATCCGCTATTACTTCATTTTTCAAAGAAAACGGAAGCTGAGTGACGATGAAGAAACAGAAGCTGCTGGTACGATGCGAATTTTAATCGAAGTCAAAGTGAATCACTCAGAAACTCATCATTCTCTCTTTGTCAAACATTAAAATTAATACGATTTGCAAAGCAAGCACGTGGTTAAAACCAACACCAAAAAGAAATTTGGTCTTTTGGTTAACATACTATTTTAAGCACAACAACTTTTCCTACAAATTGGTTGCACAAATATAAAAGGTGCAATAAACATTACAGGAAGGAGCAGGTTCGCACTGGAACGGTGTGGACCATAAACAAGTATGTCTGGGGTTTATTCGGAAGCGTGGTGGCGCAATGGAAGAGTGTTTGCTCTTTAAACAAGAGATCATGAGTTCGAGTCCATCCAATTTATTATTTTCCGTTTTTAAATGACAAGCGGCGATACCGCTATTAAACTGTTTAATGCTTTAAAAAAAGAATTGTTAATA
>NMRA01000267.1:242285-269117 GCA_002633005.1 Phoronis australis
GTGGTAACGGAAAAATCTCGCAAACAAGTCTTCTCGAATGCAATCCAAAGGGACTCCAATACTATCAATCGGAGCATATCTTTGTTACAAAATGTGGAGAATTACGCAAAACGACGATTATTATATTATTTTTTGATAAAACGTCGGTAACAGACAAGGTGAGTGTCGGTTGACTCCCAGATTTATCATGCACCCCGCCGGTTTTTAGCTCTACATGTTGATATAAGTTTCACGACGAGGTGATGAACAACTACCGGGTTGTGTGAAATTTCGAGGTCTGTCGGAGCTCAACACACAGTGGTACCTCGCTGTATTTTGACGACAGTCTTCATACAACTAGCTGGCTGACTAGAAACCACTGTGTGTTAAGCTCCAGTAAACCTCAAATTTTCACACAGCCCGGGTAGTTCAGCTCGTCACCTCGCCGCGAAACTTACATCAACATGAAGAACAAACAACCGGCGGGGGTGCATCCAACATCTGGGAGCCGACCGACACTCTCCTTGCCCTTTGTAGCCGTTTAAACGTAAGACAATCTAATAAACGACACTTTCTTACACAATCATCCGCCTTTTGTAACAAAGAAAAGTCTATCGTCCTCTTCAAAACAGTACGCTCGTCACGCACACGCGCGACATCTTTCGAGAGATGATGGCAGCTTCGCAGCAGCAAAGTTTGTTTTAAATTCGTTTCGCTGTTACAAAAATACTAAAACATATAACGAAGTGGAACCAGTTAAGATAACTTGTTGTGAGGAGTACGTAACCTCGAGGAAGAAGAACAGTTGATTGAAGAAACTGACCAATAGATGACGCTATATTTCATAGCGCTGAAAGCCGACGCATACAAGATCGCTCCACAATTTATGCAGCACAATAACGACAGAACGCCAATTTTCTAACACCGGAAAGCAGAGTTTAGTTTTAAATGACTAATTTTATGTCAGATTTTATTTTTTCCCATATCGACACAAAGCTGTATATTTAGTGTACAGCTTTGCACCAAGGCTTAGTAAATACTTGTTACCCGCAGGTCTATTACCTACTCCCAACTTATGCTGGGTCAACTGCTGTACACCTGCAGCTGATGTCTGTTGTGTTAAACCAATGTGAAGTTTTACCAGAGCTGTCGTAAATTTTGATACGAATCCATAATTTCTTGCGCGAGGACATCATACGTGGGGCAAATCTGTTCTCCGTGCCGTTGGGAATCATACGTGTGAGACTAGGAGTTGAGATGAGCTCTGGGTATAACGAGCTTGTGAAGTACGAGCCACCAAATTGGGCAAAGAAGCTGCGAGGAATTCCAACGCATCGTGTGAAGGTGAGGACATCACGTGTACGCGATGGTGTCGGGTTAATCGTTTTGTAAAAATATTTTATTGTTGCTTTGGTGTTTACCAGTCTCGCTTAATCAGCCCTGTTGACACCGGGTGCCCATTGGTAGTGTGGCAAACGGTGGAGGCTGTCAATCTCATCAGACTTACAGGCCTGCATTATCGACATGTTTGTATACCCGACGAGTGCAAACCTGCGATAACCTTGATTTTATGTCTCACATTTTAACACCGTTACTTTAAAATTCGAATATCTAACGTGTACTCCGGCGATGGCCTCATTTAGATCACCTTGCTGGTTGGCTGCCCGTGTTGACTGACCTATTTCAGCAACTATCATAATACATTTGGCTTCAGGCAACAATGCTCTTCGATCCACTCTTTTCTAATACGACCACTGGTGAGTCTTTCGTTGATTTCTTCGTCTTTTGTATCTAGGTTAGACTGGCATGTTTTTTTTTGCTGTGACGTACAGACGTCGTCTGCAAGTCAATTTTGTGTTTACATGGCTAGGGGTTCGTTTCTAGAACATTAGCTTTTCTTTGATCAGTTGTGGGAGGGAACATTTTCCCCATTAGAAAAGCTTTTAGACTTTTTTTCGTAAATATCTGCACTGATTCTACTGCTGGATGTCATTGTGCACCCACATGATCAAAGTTTCATAGCAACAGTTCAATAGTTTCTTTGTTGGGTGGTAATACAGATCGACAGAGTATGGTGGCTTGGATACTTTAAACCTGGTTTAGGCCATGGGCCGTTAGGCCAGGGGCCGTTAGGCCAGGGGCCGTTAGGCCAGGGGCCGTTAGGCCAGGGGCCGTAGGCCACAGTAGGCCTAGAAAACCACTTCTGTGACCATTTTAGGGGTGCAACTTAATTCAGGTGTTTTTGATGTCACAAATCATTGTACTTTATGAATAAAAAAAAGTTCCCACGTTTAAACTTGCACATTTTTGTGAAATTTGATGTTACAATTGTGCCGATTCAGCAAATCTTACATGGAATTAAAAAAAGTTAGAAAAGAAGAAAATTAAGCGTCCATAAAGGATAATACTGCAGATAATATTCCTACTGGCTGTATTCAGTCATAATGAATGCAAACTTTGTTATATTTTTCAATTAAAACGTAGAACTATGGAAGAAATATGAATTTATGGGAGCCACCTGTTGGTGAAATATGGAACTACCATTCATAGTGTTTTATGCGGTTTTTACTGTTGGTGAAACTATAATTATCAAACTGTCTATGACTCACTTTTATTTTATCACACATCTACTAATCTATCTTACAAAAACAATCACTGCTACAAGTCCAAAGCATACAATTTTTCAAAAAATGATGACAAAAAGTATAGAATAGCAACAAATGCAATTGGATGAAGTACAAAATGCCGAGAAATTAACAAGATAAAAAGCCAGTACTTGAGATGTAAATATGAAAATAGAAAAAATGTTTCACAAATCACCAGGCTCACTGGACCAATACTAGCCTGGTTTCTGTCTCTTGATGAGATGTCTATCCAAGGTCCTCCGTCTGGGATGCAAGTCCATCACACTGTTACTCATCATCTGACTCAATTTCATAACTAACTTTGACATTCCCACAGTTTTGGCACTTGCACATTTCAGTGCATTTTAGTCCAGCATTTACAGAAGAACAAATGTTTGTTTAACAACAATTTACTCTGATTCAGTTTTGAACTAAGGAATTGTAGAATAGGGTAAATTCTCTGTAATTTCAATTTCAGATTTCTAGTTCAGACACATACATTACAACTTCTTTTGGATAAAGTTTCCTCGAGGAGTGACTTTAACAGAGTCAAATGCAATATTTCCCCATGCGAGATTATTCGTTGCTCCATAACTTCAAAGCAAAACTCTTGAAGTACATCTGGGAAAATTTCACTATCGTTAGATTTCTGTTTTGTCATTAGTCTTGTGAAGCTTTTGTAGCAAGAACAATGGTATTTGACTTCGAGTGCTACCGGATCTCTTCCCTGTGCTGTGATCAAAAGGTCCATGCCATTTAGTGCCATAGCAGCATCCAAAAACAACCCACCTACAACCAAGCAAATTAAAAATAAAAGCTTTTATCAGAGCTTAAAAATATGGAAAGCATTGTAGGCCTGTCCTACAAAATGATAGATGTTGACATGTACTCAATTCTTTATTACAAGAACTGAATGGAAGTACAAAGAATGATCAAATGACAGATAGTAAACACTCAAAATAAGACATGCATATAGACGGCCTAGCGTTTTGTGCTCAAAAGTGAAAAAGATACCCATGGGTTTGTATGCAAAATGGTCTTGAAAAACAATTTTTGTTTGAAAGTTAACATACAATATGCACACAAGTCTTTACAATCATGCAAGGATTCTAAATTGTACTTTCACTCAAATAAATTTTGTTATTTCAAAAAACACATAAAAGTAGAACTTTGGAAGATAGTGTTCCAACAACACTGTACAAAATTACTTTGAAAGCAAACCAACAACAAACTATGTTGAATGAGAAAAAATGACTGTTCTCAAAATATGTGCTTTGTTTTTCTTCAACCATATGTGTGAAGCTGCACCTACATCTGAAATACAGGCACCTATGCACTTTTTAGCAAAACCTGAGAGTAAAAGTAGCTTGAAAATGTTAAAGGTGGTGCTCTAGATAAAGGTGCATTCTGTAGTCAATAATTACATTATAGTAGAACTAGTTAAACTAAAACGACGAGCGTCGGTAGTAAAATATATTAAAATATCCCCAAGATTTGAGCGATGCGCTCTTTGTCAAGGGTGTGCTATGGACTGTTTTATATTTTTATTCATCGGTAACCGCACGGCATACCAACATCTATTTGATTTCAATACGGTACCGTAATCACATTGAAGGCCAATCACCTGGGCCCAGGGTGTAATCTCCAAACTCAGACTCAAAGCCTAACTATCCACAGTGCACAATTCAAGAATTGTGGCATGCAATTGGTCAGTTTTCGAGCTGAGCTTCGAGTATGGAGATTACCTCTCCCGCATCCCTGGACATTACAAAAAGTATAATTTTGATAGATATCTTACTCCATGCCCAGAGTTATGGTTACAGAGAAAATAACAAGGTGCCCTGAAGAAAATGGTCATCTTGTTATTGGATTATGTGCCCTACCTACATTTGAATGCCATCACACGGGCCGATTATTCAGTGAATTATCTGGATGATCGATCCAAACACAAGCAGGCCAGACACAGAATCCAGGGAACACAGTCTTCTTACGAGTTTTGCATATGAGGGTTTTCCAGTCAGTTCGTACCAGTTCGTACCTTAGCCAACTCGCACCCAAGTCAACTCATACTCGTGCTAAAAACATTACTAATAAATTTTTATTTTCATTCACCAAATAACGGGTAATAGTGAGTCGTTTTGCATAAATATGGCACGATTGATTGATTTTAATCACTGCTTTGCCAAATTACATAGTTTTGAAATACTTTTGAAATTTGACTTGGGTACGTGTTGATTTGGGTATGAAGTGACCTGTTTCCTACTGAGGCACTGACTCGGTGACTTGCATCAATTTATCATACTCCCACGAAAAATTTAACACTCACCATCATCTTGGTCGTAATCAGGGTGTTCTATTCGCGGCATACTTTACAGTTTCGCAATCTTTCCTCTTTGCTCTTTCAATCTTTGTAACGCCAGTAAGCTTGTATAACATGATTTGTGATACTACTGCCTGAAACCCACGGCCATTTCAATCCCTGAAATTTCTTGATGCAAATGCCAACTGGTGACACACATTGTGCTCATTACTGTCTTCATCTCCAAGGGAAAGTCATTCTTTCACACAGTCAATGCTCTTTGCCCATGTCACTTTCGAGAAACTCAACAAATCAGATGAATTTAGTGCTTGAAAGGGTATGCAGCATTTATTGACAGCATCTCTACGGGAGCCGCCATGTTAGATTAGGTCTGCAGTTACTTAATTTCTGAACTTGTGATTGGCTAAAATGCCATCTTGTGCTAGTCTTTTTTTGGATTTAGCGCTACCTCTTGTTGAATAATGTAACATTTGGACTCACAAAAACTGTTTTTCTACAAAAAATGTGCAACTTAAATCGTGGGAACTTTTCAGGTATCAATTGCTTGATGGTATATCTAGCCATACAGAAAAAATCAAGTTGCCCCCCCCTAAAATGGTCACAGGATGAAAAGACTGGAGCTACGGCCCATGGCCTAATTTTACTAAACCCATTCCCTTGTCTAAGAAAACTAGGCTTTCAGACTTTTAAACCACGTGAGTAAAATGCAAGTTAGGTATAAAATTAGACCAGATTTAGGAAGACCAAGTTTAAGTCTAAAACTTGGTTTTTTAAACCACCTTTATGAAATCGGTTGCTTGGATGGCGATTTCGGTCTAGGTTAAGAAAGAAAAACTTTCATGAAGCTGGTCCCAAGCCTTCGTTTATGGTTTCTACACCATGTATTTGGTCACTTTACAAATATCTGCGACGTACGTCATTCGTTCCGAGACGATGAAATAGACCCTCGCAACAAGGCAACACGGCTGTCTTACGCAACCGAAAGAACAAACGAAGATACTGTGAAGAATGGGTCGTAATCATGAAGGCAGTCAGGAGATACTTACCTCAGTTGCTGTCGCAAAGACTCTTTGCAGACGATACAATTTGTTACAACATTGCTGATTCGGCCGCTGACAGAGAGGCTCTGTGGGAGGACAAGTGGCTAAATATTTGGGCATCAGCATCTCGCATGACCTCAAATGGTAATCCCACTTAAGCAACATTCAGAAGAAAGCAAATAAATTTCCGGGCTTTCTTCGGCGAAACTTACGTATAAGCAGCCAGCGATGTAAGAAGTTTGCATACAAAACAATGGTTTGACCCACCTTGGAATACTCCTCTACTGTTTGGGACCCTTATACCCAAGAAACCATTGCTGCTGTAGAGAAAGTGCAGAGGAGAGCTGAGTGTTGGGTCACGAGAATGTTCAATCGTGTATCCTCTATTGGCTCAATGTTCGAAGCCCTAAAGTGGTCCACCCGTAGCCACAGACGCAAAATCTGTCGGCTGAAAATGTTTTACAAATATGACAAGAAGTCGGTGATCCTCAACTCTGATGTTGCCCCTATAGCAGATCTTACTGTCTCAGGCGTCTGTACCAGAAGGTCGTCCAACTATAGCATTCCAATAAATAGGACAGATTACAGAAAAAAGACATTCTTTCCTAGAACAGTCGCGGGCTGGAGTAGCTTGCCGGGCTGCATTTCATCAGTCCCTTCTCTTGATATCTTTGTCAGCAAGCTTTTTGCCTTTCTGAAGTAACAATGTGGGATGGTAGTACCACTCACGCCTCACAGTTCTATGCTGGTGTTAGTATAATACTCATCAATAATTGAAAACCACCTTACAAATGGCAACTGAATCAAATATATACCAACAACCTTAATGAAAACTAAGATAAAAACAGTGTTTTACGTACGCAAACACCCATCCTCAACGATGCAGTGACCTCATTTGGCCATGCAGTCAAATCCTTACCACCGGGTCCTAACCGTGTTACATTTTGTCATGATAAGCAAGTGAAATCGTTAGTAGTTATAACAAGTTTTGTCTTATGATATTCTTTTATCAATTCAATGAACTTATGATTTTATTTTGTTTCTGGCCAAGATATGAGTACGAACTCTAAAATCGGAGCAAATGTAAACAACGACGTTGTATTAATCGACGTTTCAGTTTGTTGTCACTAAACCATTCTCAAGACAAATGTTCAGTCAGATAACATTGGTTTATTGGGGACAAATGAAACAACAAGAATAATATATATTTTAAATGTATTGGTAATTTCAGGGTCACAGTTCTACAAATAAATATTTCACAGAATTTCAAGAGATTAACATACACATTTACGATATTCAATGTGTAATTGAGTATCGGATACTAAATGGCACAGGTTAGCATAGTACCAAAGGGGTACTTAATACCAAATGGGTATTGGCCGATTGCCTACTAAGTGGATCGAGCAAAACGGCAAATTCAATAACAAGTACCAAATGGGTACAAACTGCCAAATGGGTAAATATCGTATAAAGTACCAAGTGGGTACACCAAACAGCCAACTGGGCTATAACAACCTGCAGGTTCCGGACAAGCTGAGTTAGCAGACCAGCCGGAGTGACAAAAAGAGATATTGTAAGGAACGTGGTGTTGTGGCTCAGTATGTGCCGAGAGTTGTGACAGGGGTGGAGAGAAGCAAGCTGCAGTGATGGGCGCTCGAGTACAGGTCGGGTCGGTAGCAAATGACGTCGATTCGGGCTTGACGGTAATACGCTCCGGGCTTGAACGAGGTACCAGCAGTGACTGTAAAAACAACAATAACCAACAGCAGATTTTGGTCGACAAAGGGGAGGGAACGTAAGAAAGGTATAAATCGGTTGAATTGAGATTTTGTGGGTTGGTTGAGGCTGGGCCAACAGGAAGCTGGAGAGAAAGAACAAACAGCGCTACCATCGGACTTAGTAGGAACTAACTAGGAGTTGAATACGAAGCATGGTATTTGCCCAAATAATAGGATTTATGTCAGAGTGCCATAAATCCCATTATTTCAATTCCAACTGTTTTGATTTCTGGTCTCTCACCTCACAATGCATTTTGACGTGTACCTGGTGCAGATTGTTCTCCACCTGTGTTTTCTCACTGGAATATTGTGAACATTTGTTGTTTACATATGCGCTGATTTGAAAATTAGTATTAATTCAAGGAAATTTTATAAAGTAATTATCTTCTTTAACACAGCGTCTTATTCTGATCGTCTGCTCAACTTACTGACCTCACATTTCAAAGTATCAGTACACTATATATGTTAGCTTAATTTCAATTGTCTTTTTCGATCATCACACTTTCCGAAAATAGTTTAAAGTAATACAATTGCAGCAGTGTAAATAACACTCAGCACGCAACCAGGTCCCAATCGTAACATCTGGACCAGGAGTGTTGATTATATGACAGTTCTGTCACAGGTTTCAATTGCTAAATATTATATCGTCTGCAACTCAGGCGCCAATTCCTCGGTAACCTCAACATCAAACATTGTTGTTACTTAAGTATCAGTCCACGGATCCACCGACCACTGTACAGCCAACAAGCGGCAAGGTGGGGGGTCAACCATTCAGATCCGTGTTTAGTCGGATAAATCACATTAGGGATGCGAGAAAATGGGTGAAGTATGACACCACAAAGTTTGGTGGTTTAGGAGATACAAGGGAAGTGTTCTGGGGGGCAAAATGAGGCAATTTCTGGGTGTGGAATGAGTCATTTTTGACCAAATTTTCTACTCCAGTTTCTACTTCAAACAGAATCGTTTCTGAACAATTTTGATATCACATGATAGGTTCATGATCAATGTCAGTAAAACGGCACCGACACTGCAATATCGGTAACCATGGTAACACTCGAACTGTTTCCGTGGAGGTACGTTTCCGTCTTGTGAAAAACCAGCAGTAAGCTGTACCCTTATAGCGAAGCTGCCCCCACGAGAAAACTAAAAATAATAACATGAACATGTAGAACACTCCATGCCCTTGAAATTAATACAATAAAAACTTTGTCAGCCCTTCAGGCAGGCTTGGTAATAGGTGTCTGAATTTCACTATTTTCAGACCGCGTATGTGTATTTGTCATGTTAAACCAGTCACTAGTTGTGCGCCGTTTCTACGCATTAATATACCGTGGTATAATACAACAATTAAAACAATTGGTTTGCTTAAATGTTTTTAATTAATTTTAAGGACACTAGCATTTCCCAATAAAATATAAATTATACTAAATTTGTTCATCCAATTCGTCTGAATACCAAACTAAAGCTTACAATGCGTTAGTTGAATGATGGCTGACCTAAAGTGCGGGTTTGCGAATTTATCTATTTATCTGGCACTGCCAGTCGCATCGAATGTGGTATTTCTACAAATTGCGGAGAGAAACAACTTTGGAAACTCTAGGGAAATGCACAAGGTATAGAGCGAGACATTTGAGCACCTTATAAGAGTACGTGGAGCTGATGTGGAGGTGGAACGTGTCCTCCTGAGTAGTCTGTCTCAGTGTCTGCCTCGGAGGCACTGTGTGCAGCAGGAGCTACATAATCTACCGTATTAGGTTCACTTGCCCGAATCATCGTTACAACACTCGAGATATGTTGGCGTCGCCAAAGACACTTAGAACATCCACTGCACACTAGAGGAGAAATCTGATAGAGGTCTGAAAAATTACCAAAGACGTTTAAAGTCAAGGTTCAACGTCCTGCTTCGTGTGAGCTCAGGTAGGAATCACTAAACTCCAGGGTCTGACCCTGAGGAATATTTTTAGAAGCCCGTCATTCATGCAAAAATACTTTTATTGACACACCGTGATTGCTTATAACTTGGGCCTTATTGCTTAATCATATCTTATCCAAATGTGTTGATGTTTATGCAACTACATGTATACACTGGCATAGAAAATAAGGTTGTCATCATAACTTTTCATAACAACCACCAAATGTGTAACATGACTTCTGCCCATGAACTACTTTTAGAGACTAGGGAGTATGTTTTGTCTACCAATGATTTTCTGCGATTATGAAGTTAATTAAACATGCTAAAGCCGTCAAAAATATTGGTGCCTTCACTTATTTTAGCTTGGTATTCATATTTTGTGAGCCGAAATGGCCACATTAAATTTAATATGTTTAATTTTTCATTAATACAATTTTAGGAATCAGGAAAGGCTTATGCTGAAGAAGTGGCTTCTGCTGAAGTTGGAGACTTGCCGATTATTAGTAAAGGTTGGGTATGGAAAATTTCACAACCAGCAAGAAGGTACCCTTCTGGACAACTAAGTGAGGGGGCTAGAGAGAGGCCGTAAAGTCTACTCCCAGAAGATATGTCAAAGAGAATTTGTAGCTTGAGGAACGAGTCGGGGGAAAAAGTATTTGCCAAAGATTACTGGCTTATACCACAACAGGTCCAAAGTAATTTGTTGAGATAGGCCACTTTCAGCAAATGTGGGGAAACTGGGACAGAGGAAGTGGAGTATGCATTGAAAGAGGCAATCTGCGATTGTCAAGGATGTAGCATTGTAAAAATTCAAAGGGAGGAAACAGTACAGTGGCTGGACCTGTAAATACTCTGGCTGATCTGCTAAATCCAGTGGGGGCATTATTGTATCAGCACAGCTGTGTAGGGAAGTAGGCTTGTGTGTTGTCGCAAGCTTTGTTTGCACCAGAACTGCTTGTGTGAACAGCACAAATCTAAAATTTACCTAGTCTAAGACTGAATTTTTGTCCAGGCACGGATCATGATCCTGGGCCACATGGTAATGGTACATTGTTCATTTTGTTTAGCCACTGGATTTTTTGGTCTGACAGGATTTCTCAGTGTCGCCATCACATTTAGATGATTTCTGACCACTGTACTATTCCTTTTCCTTGAAGATGCGTAATTGATCTGAATTTATGTTTCCGCATTTTATTTACCATTATAGATTTTTGTTTGTAAATGGGTATATATTACTGAAATTTGAGACCCTGTTGCAGTTAGGCTGGTTTTGTTAACTTATCTTTCTACCTGGGTTGTAAACCCATATTCTGTCCAGGAGGTAATAAGTTTTGATTTAGACCACTTACCTCTATAAAATTTGCTCAGTTTGTTCCTTATCCAGATGGGAAGTGATTTCTGGAATTATAGCGAATTGACAGTTTGCTATTCCTTGAGACCATGCTGTGTGTATAAAATCACACACTATTAGTCTGGTCTCTAGCAATTGCATATTGCCAGATCTTTCAAAGTTCTGAAATTGCTCAAAAGTGACCTGGAAGTAATACCTATTTCGTGATGGTAAAATGTCTAAATCAAAAGTTGTTTTATGTGATTTTAGGCGAGTTTATGTCCACTTCAAATGATTTTTTGTTGCAGTACTGAAAAGTATTGGCACATTAGCTCTGGTGGCTCCTTGTTTTTTTGGCGAATTGACCATTTTATGGTTCCCATGGGTAATTTTGTTACTGGTCTAGTATGTATGTACAACTGTAATCGTAGGGCAATTGTAATGCAAACCATGTTGCAAAAGTATTTTTTCATGACCATTTCATTGTAAAATGCTGCCTAATTGGAACCGACAAGCCAATTTTTCATTTTGTGGTGGTTAGTTTTGATAAGAACATTGATGTGGTAAATACAGCTACCTCAAGTTTGTGAAGAAGAGATTTCCAGTGTTGTCAGCGATATTGCGAAATCACTTTTTCGCAGTGAGACTACATCACCTTAAATGTAATTCCCTGACTTTATGAGCTTTGTGTGGTTGACTCTGTCCTGTAGCAATTAGAGTGTTGAAAAGATCTAGAAGGCAATTTTTTATTAGAGTCATAACATTTGCACTTTTGACTGTACAGTTATCTTTGCATTGTATTACGAAAACATATTTTGTAGTACACAAGTCTCTGGTTGGTATTTTATATTTTTTCACAAGGAATATTTTCAACTTAGATGAGTTGTCTGTGAGGTAGGCAATTTTCAAATAAGATAATGAATAAAATTGTCAAACATTGTTTTATTTTTTAGATGTGTGATCTTCCAATAAGTGATTACTTTTAAAAAACCTGTGCAGAATTTGATTTTTACTCTTCATTTGAAGGAGAATAAATCCATAAACCTGCATTGTCTAGAAATTTTACTCAAACTACATATTACAGGGTTGGGGATTGGAATCTTAATACAACAGAGTCTGAACCCGTACCATGAGCAATACAACACAATACACGGATATAAAAATTTGGTGTTTAGGTTCCACGGAAAGGATTCGTGTGCGCGGTAATAGTTACTAAGGTGCGTGGTCATTGTTTGTGGATACTTTGGGATTCCTCTTCTGTGGTCATCCACGGGAAACCTGGTCGCATAGAGAACAATAGATTAGTATCTTCATTGTTTCCGTTGTTATAATAAAGATATAATGACGAGCACTTATCGGCAACGGTCTCAGTGATGTACGCAAGGTTCTATATCCATGCG
This sequence comes from Phoronis australis, assembly GCA_002633005.1. Lineage (NCBI taxonomy): Eukaryota > Metazoa > Phoronida > Phoronidae > Phoronis > Phoronis australis. The sequence goes on from NMRA01000267.1 coordinate 254,669, forward strand.
ACCTGTGTTGTTACATCCAACAATGACACAACAAAGGAAAACAATGATAGGACCGATGGGCGAAAAACATGCGACGAGTTGCCATGGACAGTGGTGGAGTTTGTCTTGTCATTCGAATGTTTTTACAGAACTGCAAACCCGGTATTTCGTCAGGAAAATTTCTGCGGTCTTTTGTTTTAAGTCGTGGGAAAAATTGCGGTCATGCAACCAAACTTATCCTTCATTTGATATTACAATGCATTGCATGAACATTTGATCAACAGAAAATCTGACTTGAATATGTGTGAAGAAATACCCATGAGGAAATTGCAAAGTAAAACAACTGTAAATCAAAATAACCTACATTTGTCGAGTTCATGTCTAACCCTGTTCACTGTGGAGGACATAATCGGCTTTTTACAAAATGGAGCCATGTATGGTATTTAGGGGTACTATAGCCCTAAGTGATCAGTAGTAAAACGTTCAAAACATTCAGGAGGAACTAACTTGTTGCAAAATATCGAAAAACATGAAGGACAATCGGATTTTACGGTGCTCACGCATCGATCTCAGATATATGAAAATTTCTCATTTTAGTACATTTGAGGTGCCAAAATATATAACTAATAAACTGGCTGACAAAGTTTTTATTTTATGAAATGAAAGTAACATGTTTTGTCAACATTTTGGCTAAGTTTCATTCTCATAACAGTGGGGGCAGATTTGGTACAGCAGTGTACTGAACACAACCTCAAAATGGCATAACGGGGGGCAGTGTAGTAAAACTACTAAATGAGGGTGGTAAATCGGAATCGTGTTTCAAGACATCTGTGTAACAATCTACAGGCACCACTAAACAATGCCAAGTGAATAATAAATCAATAGCTTTCATTCAAGGAAAAATATGAACAGTTAAAACTGGACAGTTTTTATACCGTGAAAACATGGCTGCGAAGCCGTAAAATGTGTTTGAGCCTATAACTTTAGAAAAACGCAATATTTTCAAGAAATGTTTTACCGCTGTTTATAGATCCCATAGGACTACCTATGTGCCAAATTTGGTGAAAATCGGCTGACCCCCACCTTGCCGCTCATGGCTGGTGCTCTCGTGGACTAGTACTTAACTATTTTCAGGAGATGTTACAAATTCAATGCACAGTTATCGTTGTTTTCATCTTTGTTATCACTTTTCAAGTAATAAATAGTTACATTTAAAACTGTTTCTTTTACTAGAAAAAACTTGCAACCTAACGCGCAAGTACATACAGAAAGGATGTGATCCGCGGCGTGAACAGTCTGAGTAAAGTATTTAAAAAGTCTACCAAAAGAATGAAAGAAACTTGGGAATTATGGGATAAATACAAAATGTACCTCGATTGGCGTAGATGAAGTAATACTCCACTCGTATCGACCGAGACCGAAGGTCAAGATCGATACGCGGAATAATGTCTTGTGGGATATTATACTTGATATTACTTCATGTAAGCCACTCTCGGAACGTTTTATGTATGTATTGTGTCGGTAAACGTACTTTCAGTTGGTTTTCAGTTAAACTGCTGTTAACCCAGGTAAGCGGGAATTCCGAAACAGTGATCCAGTACAGAGAAAGTAGTCCGTCGCAAGCGACTTTATTTGTCAGTAGTTAATTGTCGGTAGACCAGTCTTGCAGGTGTGCTTTTAAGTACAGTGTATACGTAGTTGGGTGGTATAAATACAGATTATTACATGGCGAAGTCGTTATCCCCGTAATCTAAAGCCCTCGTAGATTTTGTAGAATTGTGTATAATTCTACAATTCCACGAGGGCTGGAGATGAACGATAAACATTGTAATGAATCATCTACCTTTCTCGACTCGCCTTTGCTTTGTAGACCTAACTACTTCTCATTTCAGAGTCCCGGGTCGCGGGTAGTGACCTTTTAATAAAGGCCAAGTTACTCTTGTTAAAAGAATGTTTTTACTAAAAAACCAATTGAAAATTTAAACAAAATAGAAGTGAATCTATACAATACGTTTTAAGCAACTGGTCTAGCTTACTACAAATCTTATCACGCTAAATTCCCACCGTGAAAAAATCGTCTGCTAAAGTAGTTTACCACTAGTTACTGAGTATAATGTCCAAGTTAAAGGATCCCGAGGACACGTTACCCGCATTCAAAAACTAGAGATAAACGATTTACAAGTGAGGGAAAATGACAGATACATTTTACTGAATTAAAGATGTCGTTTTTATTGAAATTGAGCGACTTATTTTGCATAGCGTATAAATGTCGCTACAATGCCGTTTGTTGAACATGCTATTATTGCCGTCCCCCCATTTAAGTATTCTATTTTCACGTTCGACGACTTGAGCTGCGGTAGCGCAGCGGTTAAGTCGACGACTCGGAACTATTGCGAAGCAGGTTCGAAACCGGCCTCGGGTTAACGCCAAAAATGTGATTCAACGCGCGTTGAATAACTAAATATTGCGCGTGTTGAATAACTGATGTATTGGCCGTCAGGTGATAATGTGGAATCACCACATACGTCTTCATACGGCTGTGCAATAACCGTATCACGTGAGCGTCCAATAACCCAAAGGGTTGCTGCTGAAATTCCAAGTGTTTAAAGCCTTACTTCAACGGAATTTTGTTATTTTAGAGGTATTGGTCAAACCAGATAGTCCTAGTAAAATAAAACGCCAGTGCAATCACGCAAATGTGAGCCAGTCAAATGATGGATGAAGCTGCCTTTACGTGCCATATTGCGTCACCGCGAGATCCCAGCACAAACAACAAAAGGCCGATAACAGTTGGGTCTGAACAGAACATCATAAGCGGATTTAGGGGCCCCCCTTGGCTGCCGAAAAAAATAAAAAGAGGAAATGTTGAGTTCATTAAGTAACCCCGGCAATTAACATAAGGCTGAGGGGGTCTCAGACCCCATTGCAAGAGCCCGACCCAGACGACCTGCGCAATCGTTTTTTAGTCCTCCGTTTGTTTTTTAGTAGGAGGACCAGCAATTCGAGCCCCGCTATCTTTCAGTCCGGGTGGGCACATGTAATCGTGCATTCTGCAGTTGCTCGAGACAAAATGTTGTGGCCCCCTTATGATATCCTAGATCGGCCAATGAACACCATTGCCTGCGGATGTTATTCGCAGCTGTTTGAATTCACACTTGATTCTCGCGGTGCCGTAGACAAAAGGAAACCAATACGCCTAACACTCCGTTACATTAGGCAATTTATGGCACTAGTTGGCTCAGAGCGATGCTCTTAACACACTGTAAGAACCAAATTTACTGGTGTTACTGTTGAAAATAGGTTTTAAGCTGAATAAATTACATGAATTTACACTTTCAAAAACTAATACACTGGAGAGGATTTGATAATTTAAGTTCTCCTCACACTAAACGAACATTTTTGCCACTAAACAACCTTTCTTGTCACTCCTTCTTTTCAACTCGATCGTTCACGATAGCCGGTGAAACTGATCATTGTAAACTGCAGTGACGATCTGTTTTCATTATTTTGTGGTGTAAAAATTGCAGTGGTAGAATCTAATTAAACTCAATCAATTCATAAAATCAAAAAATGAACAAAACAAGAAAAAAGACCTCGAGCGCCATCAGAACTTTTGAAACCCGACTTTTCAGTGTCGTTGTATTCCTACACGTATTGGCCAATGAGGAGGAAATTAAGTCTCAGCAAAGAAACGAGGGTTAGAGCTTACTGAAGCATGTGGTTGCTGCGCCGTGTGAGCAATACATACTCACACGGCGCATCAACTTCGGCTAGTAACACATCCATATATAAACATGTAGGTTAACATGTATTTATCTTTACCCCATATATGTGTGAATACGACCACTGAATACGTCGCGAAATGCTCCATTGGACACGGAAAAGTAGAGCCAAGAGGCCGTATTTCAGGGTTGGTGTACAATCTCCTGGTGCAGTAATTTAGGTACATTCATTCGGGCTATCTAAAGCATTGACCCGAGACGTCGATCCCGAAAAAATCAGTTTTACTGCTGTAAAAAGTATAAACTTTCAGCAAAGATGTTAGGAGTTATCCACAGGGCCTCAAATATTGATGAAATCGAACAAATAGTTCAATGTATTCCAAAATATGGTTTGGGCGGAAAATATGGAGCACAAGCTTTTTTCATATGTACGTGATAACGAAACAGCGTGAGAAAATCAGATTTCGACACAATGTGTGGTGTCTCGCAGCTCATAAACCCCATGATGGTATTCAAATCTTTTAGGAGATTGTTTTGAAGGTATTAGGCTTATACAAATATGAAAACACTGGCTTGATACAGACGTTTTTTTAAATTTGTTTTTGCAGAACGCCGTCTTGAACCATCATTCCATTACAGTAAAAAAGCAAGTATAATTGCATAGATAGAATAGAACTACAAAATGATATCAAAATCATCTCTGTAGGTTGAATAGTTATTGAAAAATGAACGTTTTATTAGCGCGTGCTTCGTTAAGCCATAAATCTCTAATTGGGTAGCCCATCGTAAAATTACACTTGTATAAACCTCGTGGTGTCTAACAACTGCACCAATTTTGAAGAGAATCTGTGACATGATGTTTGTTTGAAAATCTGACATGGCATAACCCAGAGTTGGCGGTCAGTGTTCTATAGTCTATGGTCAATCCATGTCGCTTAAAAATTTTTCGCACCAGCAAGATTCCGCGCTTTTGTCGAGAACAAAGCTTGATAAATAAGCATGCGCCAGTAGAAAGGACATGCACCTTTGCCTGACATCAGATCTTAGGAACATACGCATACATTCGGAACACTTGAGTAAACAATTTTCTGTAACGGAATTTTGCATCTATTTTTTTCGAGGTGATACATATTTATTGAAGAATACACAGAACGCACAAGAAAAATAATGAAATCGCGAAGCATCAGTTATATCTGGGTTGTTGACAGTACATCGATGCAAGTAGTATATACAGAGAACTATCTAATATAAGTATTCAAATATTTAGACATGATATTAAAAACAAAAACATGTACGTAATCTCGTTTTATGAAATGTGCAAACACACGTCGTGGCTCAAGACATCTTAGTTTACTTTGTGTTAGTGTAGCAATTGGTTTGGTTGTAATTTATAGATGGCGCTGCATATTGTGTTACTACATAAGGAAGGCTCCGTGAAAATGCCAGAGCAATAGGCAGTCATTAGGGATATACCCACCGTCTTTACCCCTCAAAACTCTTTGAATAATTCTAGGACAAATGCCCGTCAAATAGAATAAAGGCAACTACAATCCGGTGTGGGCCAAATTATGCATTTTTATTTAGACACAGGATCATGTACGCGTTTGTTGAATATTGTTCTGCGTTTTGAAGCCATCGCAGAGTCATGGATTGCAAAGCAGCAGAATGTGCAATGTGCGTGATCCTCTTCATTTCATCACCAGTCACAACAAATCCAATGTGATCCCATTAAGAAGTCGGGTTAGGAGCAGCAGCTGAAAGAACCGCAAACTCTTCTATTTCCTGTGTCTCCAATTCCAACTAAGGAATTCAATATTCTCCTTGTCTTTTTAGTTATCCGTTTCCGGTACACCAATTCACTCATGGTACGACAGTTTATCCGGCGGTTTCTCCGTTTCTATCAAAAGGGATGATTTGACCGGAAGCCAGCTGTCTGGAAATAAGGTGCGTTGTCATGATCAAGCCAGCCCGCTAACCGTGTATAATCATGTTCGTTGAAGTATAGGAAACACTATTTTGTGTAAATATGTCGTAGTTTCTGTGTCAGTAATCACAGGCGGATTTGGGGACAGGGGACCCGCCCTCCTCTCTACGGACACGACCACAAAGGGGTTACGAGGAATTTTCCTCGTTAGAAATTTGTGGGTTGCCCCCTTTGCGACATCCTAGATCCGTCAGTGATAATCACGTGGCCGTGGGCGATAATTACCAGTATTAATTTGTCACAGTTTTGTGCAATTCTTTCAGGCCAGGAAGCTGGAATTTTTGCTAGCCGACGCCATTGAAAAGGGTTACAGTCACTTGGTCACCGCCGGTAGTGAGCAGTCCAATCACTGCAGAGCTACAGCTGTTGCTGCTGCGCAACTAAAACTCACCTGCCACTTATTTCTGCGGTCAGACGCGTCGGTAATTAAGACTGATTGGTGTCAAAATATAACCTACGATCTCATCAAAAGACTTGCAAGATGCTAAATAATTTCAACAAAACTGTAAAAACAAGAACGACTTTTAAAACATCTTCTTACGCAAACGCTTAGAGGTAGAAATGTTTTTTTCCAATACACAGTTTGTTTGACAATGCGTGCTAAAAAAATCTGTAGCTCTATTTTAGAAGTATCTGAGCACTACTTCACTTCTGAAACTTTGTTTTAAATGCCTAGTTTAATATTTTGTGTTCAGCACGTCACATAAATACCATACGACATATAATTTCACTGCAGAAACGAGTAAGTGCACATATGTCAATGATGGATCGGACAATTTTGTTACTTCAGAACGCTCAAGATCTCAGTCACCGCGGCAACGTTTTACTAAACAGGATGGCGGGTGCCTATATGTACGCAGTGCCCAAGACGTCTGAATATGACAAGGATGTTAAAGAGCGGATGGACACGCTTGCAGGTCAAATACAGTGAGTCTCAATGGCTGCGAAGCCCCGTTGATGAATACCAAATCGAGTTTGCCCTTTTTACAATGTCAGGTTGCGTTTTAGTATAAGGAAACGGAAGCGTCAACCCAGGGTAGCGTTCTACACATCACGTTTCTAACGAGCAAAATCACGCAAGTAAAAGGCGAGCATTTCGCAAGCAAACTCATAACTAAGCGAAATGGCCGCCACAGAGGTGATGATCGACGAGAATGAAATGTTGAATTATGGTTAGAACTGAATTAACTGCTTCCGTTACATAGACAAGATACTTCACTGAGTTTGTCTGTTCGTCTCTTTATAATGTCCCGAGTGTCCTTAATTGCAGGAAAAGTTTGACGAGAAAAACTTATGTCATTTGTTTTAGAAATATAAGCTTACAGAGAAGAGTTTTCCTGGCATTGTGTGGTTTTTGCACACAAAAGCTGTTAAGGAACGATTTAGAACGAAAATTGGCAAGGCAGGTGTTCTCATCCAGATGTTAGTTTCCTTGAAAAAAAGAAATAGTTTTTCTGCTTTCGGTATTGTTTTCTTGTAGGCGTAAAACTGGCGAGAAAAGTTATCTCATTCCAGTCGGGGCATCCAATGAAGTTGGAATGTTTGGTTACTTGAATGTTTTCAGTGAAATGATTGGCCAGGTATGTCTTTCTTCTCAAAATGCATATCTGTTAAATAGAATGCATACATGAGAGTCTACGTCGAATTTTTTTCAGAGTTTTCCGAGCGAACATTCATTAAAGGGACATTGTCGTTTTTACGACCGATAAACACAATTTTAGGGTTATTGTTGAATTGCATAGAAGTTATAATCTTCGAACAGAGCTATAAAGCATAGAGAATTCTACACTAGTCTCAGGTTTATGACATGGGGAAAACCTCTTGGAAATTTTGTCGAAATACCGAGGCTTGCAGAGGGATTTTTTCGGAATTCCCAAGAGGTTTTGCCTATGTCATAAACCTAAGACGAGTGTGTTTTCTCACATGAACCGTAAAAACGATCTTTTTTGCCGAAAAACGACGTGTCTAAAACTTTCAACCACATGACGCAACCTTTTTAAAAACACGCTTGCGCAATGTTAAGTAAAATAAGTTACTTTTTGTTAATAGTTTTTCTTATAATGAACAATTGTAAATTGCATTCAGCTTTCGTAACTTATGTTCAAGTTAGAATCTCATAAATAATCTTTGAAGTTGTAATACTAAAACTTAACAAACGTTTATAAATAACAGTCAGCAGGGCTTCCCCGCCCTTGAGTACTGAACTGACCTTGACTGAGTCAACACAGTTAAAGAGTCTCACCGCGTTTCTGGAGTTGAGGTTCGTCTCCGTTTGAATGAACGTGGATATTGAGTTCGCCTCCGAAGATTGGTCCGTAAAAGATTTTGTATGCATGTCTTTCCGACTGGGAGTGCATACAGTTGCGGCACTCGACTTGTCAGTCAAAACCTAGTCATATTCTCGGAATTTCGGCATTGTTTGGTTGGCGCGCGTTTGGTTGTTTGTTTTACTGTTTTGCAGACGATAAAATGTAAAGGGCATGGATTTCTACTTTGCGCTACTTTGTGATTCGCCCATGTAATATCAAACAAATTACGTACTCGGTGATATTATAACCAGTCATGTCGTAACACATTCCAGGTCCCGTGAGAAAGCAGAATCCGTTGCGTTATTATGGATTTATTCTCCCCGTTGTCTACCACACATTCGTTAAATTCAAGACCGGTGTCCTTACCATTTAAATACTCTGCTAGTTAGAATTTAGCGTAGCGGTTCAGCCTTTGGCTGCTACTGCGGACGTATTGGTTTCAAATCTGTGCTGCTGCTAATTTCTGAAATATTAACTGAGAATGTCCCTTTAAGCAAAATGTATGTATATTTATAGCTTTTTTGTTAAAGATAGTATGATTTTTGAACTGTTGCCAACTATTTTGATTTGCTAATTTTTCATTATTTATCAACAGTGCATTTTGTTCAGCCCCCGCTGTCGCAAACAATGATTTTTAGAAATGCCGATTGACCCACTACTCCATTATGTAATGCCTTTCAGGGTATAGTTCCCTCGGTACTGCCACGAGTACAAATTAACAAGTTTCTTTTTTTTCCTTGAAACAGGGTCTTCTCGAAAGATTTGACGACATCGTGTTCGCTTGTGGAAGTGGAGGTACCGCCAGTGGTCTAAGTATTGCGAATTATCTCACAGGGTCCAAACTCAAGTACGTTTTATACTGTTAAACGGTTAGAAGTGGAACAAAGCTAAACAACTTAATTTTGGTAGTTTTACCGACCAAGTAAATCATCGACCAATACTCAACTTTCACCTGTGGCAAGTATTAACAGTCATTTTTGGACATATGTGGTTGCAAGACACACACACTTTGAATAAATTGCTTCGGAATTCACGACTATGCGGCCGCGTCTCAAATAATTTTTTCACAAGTAAAAAGTGTTATGTCTTCTGACGCTGTTTAAAGAGATCGTTAACATTAAAATGATATGGAAGTTGGTTAGATGTTGTTTGCTTATTTATGCATTCTATGAGTTTATTTGCTGCAGGGTACACGGTATCGTCATCCTCGACGAGCCGGCCAGTTACTTCTATAAACACATTGACGACGTACTGAACTCTGTGGGTCTGTGTAACGTTACTGGACGAGAGGTGGTCGATATAATAGAAGGGTACATGGGCGAAGGATATGGCGTCGCCACAGAAGAAGAATTGGGTATGAATTTTTTGGTTATTTGAAAACAGAAAGATGCTGATTACACGACGTGGTGGTGTAGTGAGATCGTTCAACTTCCAAGTCACTGCGCGGTACTTTGGTCATTTCTGATATCAAAACTTCAAATTTCAGTTTGAACTCCAGTTAACCGTTTATATCTCTTGATATTGAGTACAAAATTTGTATTATGTTAACTTCAATCATAACGTAACAGCAACATTAAAAGTGGCGGCATGGGCAGAATGTTGTTCAATTGATATCGGCACTGTTTTGCGCGCACAAGGTCTGCAGGCCCTGTCAAGCCACCCGAGCACTCACCGGAGGCGTCGATAGTACAGTGGGTCATCCCACGCAGGGAAGGAGGGAGAGGGAAGGGAAGGAGAGAAGTGGGCAAGCTGGCAGCATGCATCGACAACAGCTGCAGCAGAAGTAGCTGTGACCAAAACACCAACGGTCGTCCTCTTTTTTCTACAGTTAGTTTCACTGATGATGAATTCTGTTAATTAGTAAATGGTTTGATAAGAATTTGTCTCGCCTGAGTTGTACTTCAAGCTAAGTTGCAGAACGAGTGGTTGAAAAATGTCATTTAATAGGACGTAAATAAAATCAAAACAGAAGCCAAGACTGCGAGATGAGAATAGGCCCTGAGGAAAAAAACACCCGGGCGTGTGCAAAAATAAAGCCCTGACTAGAATGACAGAAAAAATGTAAGGCAGACTAGAATGAAAATTAACAATAAGGGTAAACATTAGAAAGACTAAAAAAGAAATAGGATACAAGTTAAAATGCGACAGTGAACAAAAATTCCCGAGAGAGAGAAGGGAACAGTACGATTGGTGTATTAATAAAAACTGTAGTACAGAGCCGAAGTAGAAAAATATTAAAAAAGGAAAATAATCCCTATCAATACGCTTAACGCGTTAAAAGATATCATCATTTATTATTTTTAGAATTCTACATAAAAGTAGCCAAAGAGACTGGTATAATGCTTGACCCAACGTATACTGGCAAGGCTATGAAAGGTATGCTTAATGAGATGGAGAAACGGCCGGGAAGGTTCAAAGGGAAACGAGTTCTTTTCTTGCACACAGGTAAGTGTAACGTCCGTGCAAGTTTTGAGTCACATAACGGAGGAGAGTTCCCTGTAGGAATGCCAAATCTAACTCTAGAATCGGCCTCCGGAGAATTGTCATTGAAGTTTGCGTATTTAAAAATCATGATATTAATCAAAAAAGCTCAAAGTCCTGCAGACTTTGATTTTGGAATTGCTTATCGTTTAGTTTAGTTTAGTTTTAGTTTAGTTTACTTACCTTTATCAAATTGCTGATACAGTGTTCAGTGACCAAAACGTTGCATCCAATAGGAATATTCTTGCATTGTTTTTATGTTCCCATTGAAGATAGGACAGAAGCCACACGAATCAAAAGTGAGTTACGTTAAATTATCAGTTGCTTCTGTGAAGCCACCACAAATGCCTCTTTCACGCCAGGACACGGCAACACAAAGTTTTCTTACAAATTTCATGAACACTTGTTTCCAGGTTGTGATGAGATCTTTAAAATGTTAATTTTGTCAAACATGTCACGTCTATGATCACATGCGCACCAACACGTATCAACCGTCACCACGCAACCATCAGTCTGCCTGCAGGCATCGTGCTATTGTCAAGCCGGAATCAGGCAGCGCACACAGTTTACTAGACACATCGGCCTGGATTAATTTGCAATCGGTCCAGAGGTCGTACATCACAGATCCTTTATGCTATGTCACTGAGTGCCAGTCGCCGAGAGAAATACAAAAGTAGAGACCAAGTGCAACTGCTTCAATCTGTTTTTGAAGAAGCTGCTCCGCCAGGATTACGATAAACTACAAAACTGGTATTCCAGATACCAGTGAATTTGACGACGTCACGACCAGTTTTGCCAGTCATCAGAGGAAGAGACAGAAACCTCAAAAAGTCATCACCTCTCTCAAGATGCACATCCAGCATTTGGCACGCCACCAATGGGTGCAATAGACAGTTTGATTTAGAACTGAAAACTCATCACCATGTCTATCGATGCCATCACTTACCACTATCCAGAAATTTGTCGGCCGGATAATAAACCGGAAGACGTTACTCTAAAAGCCTCCCGCTCGATATACTTGATGGATGACTAAGTCCAATCAGGCGGCATTTCAACCTTGAATACAATTCTCTGAAAATCTCAAAATTCAGCAGTCAAAGAAAAGCTGTTCCAATTGAAATGAAAAACATTAATTGCTTCAGCAGTTTCAACAATTAATTCAGCCTATACCACTACCTCAATGCCCAAAGCAATTTTTGTATTCCGCGAAGCCAAAATAAATCTTTCCCAGGTGAAGACTTACAAAACGAGGACGTCAAAAATTTGAAAAGAGAACGACTGAGCACTTTCAAAACTGGAACCCGACGCCATCGACATAGTCTGGAGCTCGTTCTGCAGATCTAGTTTTCGTGTTGAATTCTAGGATTGAATTCAGTGTCTCCTTTCCATTCCGTATCTGGTCTACAGAACTCGATCGTGGTGTGATGGGTGCATTAAAACATGAAATAATGCGAAACAAGACACATGTGCATCAATTTTCCTCACTTGTTTCCGTTCCTGTTTCAGGGGGAATTTTTGGACTTTTCGACGGGCGAATGGACAATGTGGTCAAGAAAGAAGGATCTACTGCCAATAGATGCTACATGTGGAAAGAGTCTGACAAACCCCCAGTTTTGTAACGTACAGCACTTTATGAAAGACATTCGCATCTTATTCACATATTAATTTATTTATTTATGAAATATTGTTATACTCCATAAATTTTCGATAGCAAATATTTTGACGATGAAATTTGATTTACAAAAGTGACAATTTTTCGGCATCTTTTTATTCAATACTGTTGGTGAATGAATGAATATCTAGTGTGTTGTCACATCCAACTTTGAATTCTGTGAACGCTACTGAAAGGAAATCCCAATCACCATGACCAATCTGTTGATGTTCAAGCAAATACGTATTGGAACTCCATGTACTTCGTAATATTAATCTCTAAGGGAAAAGCTTGTCACGAGTGTCCATTGTAAAATTTTGTTTTGTATACTAATCAAAGATGAAGTGCTTATTTGCGTGATAAAAACATTACCTCAATTTTTGTTGTTTAATCTAGTCTTCTTTTCCTAAATAATATGCTGGGGTTGTAAAAATACAATTATTTTTACCCAGCGTCTTAAACTGAAATTCACACTGCCTACGTGTGTAAAAGTAACTATGATTGGTGGGCAAGGAAAAGAGAGGTCAGCTTAAAAACTTTACAAGTACATCCTCTCTTTTCCGCAGCCCAAACTACACTGACATCACCCAAATGTGCAGATCAAAAGTCAGCACATACCTTTTTATTTGCAAAGTACGGTTCATTCACCCCACAAATAGTTAGAGAGCACGAGGCTCCCTAAGCTACCATCCATTCGTCAAACAGTAAATATCTGAGGCTCTCTAAGCTGACTAACAGCAAAATATCTTACAGTAACAATGGTTCGGCCAACCAGCATTGTACAAAGTTTCTGTTATTCTGTTGGCATCTCATTAGTGTAATTTTGATTCGATTAAAAGAAAGATAAATACTCCTAAATTACATGTACATATCTTTCAGCACTGTCCTGTTTCGACAGTAATCTTGAAAATGTTGGTAATCCGTCTTTGGAAAACAAGACTAGTAGAGAGACAATCTGCAGATTGTTCACTATTGAGAGAATACAACTGCACATCTATTGGTCGAAACCTAAGAACACTAATTCTACTTACGTATTCAGTCACCTATGAACGCACGAGCAAAAGGCTCACTATCAGTCATTGCATTGCAGTTGACTAATTTGAAAACAAAGCACGTTTTGTATGCCTTTCAATACGTGGAAACATAATTAAGCATACGAGTCTCTTTCCTTCACTTGCTCAACCATAGTGGCGTACCTTGTCGCTTGCCGTAGCGGAAGACAATGATTGCCACCAATTTTGTACAACCTTCCGAAACACTTGGGTATTTTCGTAGCCTCAAATATCCATCGTATGTGTAGGTTATCTGCGCATGAGTGTACTTCAGTCATGTACTACTGCTATTCTGTTGTGACTTTCATCTTGAAATTGGAGAACGGTTAGCCACATGACTGAAAATCGCACTTGGGCAAATAACGTTCACCTTCAAGGGGAATTTACCACCTTACGGCGAAAATACCCAAGGTGTTCTTGATGCCTCATGTAGTTGTCAGTTCCAGGTCATCAAATTTGCCCCCCACCCCTTTCCCGTCTCCCCATTTAGTCGAAGCATGTCCGCGTATCGTTTGTTGCGCTTCAGCCATTAATATTCGAACAACACGTAAATTCTCTCCTATGTTAGGTGCTTAACCTCTGGCCGAACATCTGACTGCAACCAATCATAAGTAAGATACAAGATTTGTTTTCGTGTCTAGAGATATTTGTTGAACATACACTTTTTCGAATTTTGAGCAAATAGGTCATCATTATGTCAATTCATTTGAGCAAACCATTCAATATGTGTATCAATCTAGTTTCCAAGGAATAACACCCACACCCTCGGGGTTTTGTAACGGATATTCTTCAATCATGCACAGGGCATGAGAGAGATTACTGGCTTCCTTGAAGTTACGTCACAATTGACCTATCGCAAGCTCCTCCCCTTTGCGAAAATTCACGTGACACTCGACAAACAAACAAGATGTCAGAGGTCATAGGCATCATAATACCAAAGACGTTAAGAACACCATTCACTTTGACCACCTCCATTGTTGTGTGGTGGCGACACCTAGCGGGTGTGTGTGCGCAGACGAAGTGCGCGAGCCGTTGACCATGGCCGATTTTAGTTTGTCAAAATCAAAATTGTGAAGTGTCTTTGTTTAAAATATTGAAAACAAAAACATGAGCAGTGTAATGGAAAAATACACATAGGCAAAATATAGAGTAAATCAAGAAATTTGGGCAGTAAAAGTAAAATAAATTACGAGAAATACATCATAAGCAAGAGGGGGATTCACTAATCAGAGGTCTGCTGAAGAAGAGGTAGGAGCAAAAACGGAGAGGGG
>NMRA01000267.1:269122-350463 GCA_002633005.1 Phoronis australis
GGGGGCACTCCTCAACCAAAAGGTTGGGGGCGGAGATAGCTTTCTTCCCCCAATATTCCAGGTGTTAATATCAATTAATTAACAATTAAATATTAAAACTTTCAACGCACAAAGTTTGTTTTAAAATAAAATTGAAAAATTAAAAGGCTCTCCTCCCCCCAACCAACAAATGTTTCCTACGCCAATGTTCAAAAGTTCCCCTTACGCCATCCAAACAGCGATCCAGATCTTTGTTTCGAAAAGTCCCACCTTACAACATTCTACACTCCAACAGGGGGTCTGTGCCCAGTTACATGAAACAGTCCCAAATATCGACTCAACAGGGGCAGATCCAGAATTTTTTAGAAGGGGGGTCGGATTTAATATTTCTAAGAAGGGCGGCCCAAGTCAAAAATTTGACAATCCTTGCTTTGATATCACTAAAATCAAGGAACAATGGGGAATCCAGACCCCTTTGACCCCTACCCTAGATCTGCCTGTGGTCAATCTTTTGCGTATTTTTTCGTTCTTCACTGACAGTTTTATATTTTTCTATCATTTTATCTTTATTAAGAGCTCCTCCTTTGACTTATGACGTTTTGTAATAATATGACTAAAAACTAAGCCGGGCCTTAATTCAGTCAAAATATTTAGGGACTTAGCGTTGCATGAAAAGATCCCTAAGGCATATTGAGCCCTACATCGGTGGGTACTTTGGTAGTAGATGTATTACCTTGGAAATCCCATTACACTCAGTGACGATGTCGTTTGTTTAGATTTTTGTTTTGACACGGGTCTTAAAACATCAAGTCAGGAAATAAGGCGTCCTTATGTTATTTACTTTGAAGTTAGCCAATTTTACCTGCCGATGTAGGCTGAATATGCCTTTAACTAACTGCTGATTGTTGGTTTTTAAAAATGTGAATGGATTACGAGATCTGGAATGCATCGTAAAAAACTACCCTATATGGACTGTGTATTCAATAGGCAACTTGGCTGTTTTATGGAGCATTCAAGGCAGGTTTACTGGACTGCTGGCAGGAATTTGATCTCTTGCTGGTTTTCATCCCCCTACCCCTCTTGCCTCCAGTTTCATTCACCACAACCCCCTCCCACCAATATGCTACCCATTTCAGATACCATCAGGCACGGTTGCTGGGGGTCCAGTGAATCAGTCCTAATATAGCTATGTTCCCTCAAACTACTGCGTATTTTTTAGTTTTCTATGTTGAATTCTCAATATTATTGAACATAAGTAGGCTTCCTTCTACACTTCCTATGGCAAATTATCAAGCAGGTTATCAAACCATACAATTAATATTTATTTTGCACTGAAGTCCATACCATGATCATATAATATAGATTATTGACTATCGACAGCCAGGATGTTGACTGTATGGTATCACGACAAATAATTCAAATAAGTAATAGCGAATAACTAAAACAATAAATCAATAAACAATTAAAACAAATACATAATAATAAACAAATAATGAAAAATAGATAAAAACAAATATATGATAACATAAAATGAACAGAACAGCTTCTTAGTTAATTTAAACTTTTCTTATCTAATAAAATTTTGCTCATCATGGAAAAAAATGGGGACACTCACATAAATATATGTGTTTTCACATAAAATATGATTATAGGTGGGCACACCTGTCATTAAAGGTTGATGAGCGATGTCTCTGTTTGTAACTGGGTACACCAAATTCGGGATGGGTATATCTATATAAATATAACTGGACCCGTCGTGATGGGTCCTGTTAGATTTATATAGCTTGACCCGCAGGGATGGGTCTATCTCTAATAAAAGTAATTAAATTGTTCATGTAATTTGAGTTTATCAATCCACATCATCTGCTTTTATTGATCCACGTGGTGGTGAAAATTGACTACGTAATTAAAAATAAATGTGTCCGTGACTTAAGCATATTATCGATTTATTACATGTCATGCAGCAACCCTTGTCTGCATTTACATTTATGTTATGGACACATCGAGCTTAATACAATGGCCTCATCCTCATATATACATATGTAAGGCTGGAAAAACAAACCACATTATTTTGAGTTACAGTTTAAACATGGCCTCAGCATGAAGGAGAATGCTCTTTTCAACAATATTCTTGTTGGTGTCAGCACAGCTGCAAACTGGTGTTCTTCGAAGACAGTGGTCCATTTTTAATGAGGATTTAAGTCAGTATAATTTTCAGCATTTCATGTGGCATATTTTCAGTGATACTTACCAAATGTATTTTATTACAAATTTTCAGTTTTGTTACTTATTAAACTTGTGTGGTTACTGATGAAAGAAAACAAAACAAAAAGAGGTATTTGATAACACAAAAGCTATGTAGAAACTGGTTCTATTGTGTTACGAAACGAGAGTGTTTCTTGCCTTTAATTCATAGCATACCTGCATGTGAAGAGAGCAAACACAATTGCCACCTAAGCTCACTCCTCTGCACATGGCTCAGTACTCTAATCATATTGGCACTGTTGCTCGAGTCGTGTGGTTTGTTGCTGTCCTTTAAAAACGTAACAATCGTACAAAATGCCAGTCTGAGCAGTACATGGATAACATTGATCAATACATTACATAGGATATACATTCATGCAAAAGTGTGAGTGTAACTCAAATTGAAACTGCACTGTTGTAACTGTTTTCAGACCAAGTAAGTTTAGTTCCTGATGCTAGATGTCTGATAACAGCCAACATTCAAGGAGGATAGATGTTTTTCTAAGCACTCTTTAAGCCCTCTGCCGGGTAAAACTTATAAATTGTGTTCTTGGTAAAGTGAGTCTGGAAGGGCCTGGTCGCATACTCAAAATTCCAAAACGACGCAACAGATAATACAAAGCCAAAATACCCAGTCATCTGAGTGTAACCTGCTCAACCTTTACTAATGCTCCTACTGATCTGCCTTTGGCTGTACCCCTTTGCCTTTGAGGAGGTATCATTCATATTTTCATAGAATATTGTCCTGTAATAATAATATGATCACTAACAGTGTCCTGCAATTTGAGAACCAGATTTCTGCCCTGAATAACAGGCATTAAATCGATTGCCTCCCACTCCCACGCATGTTTTTGCCAGTATGACCTCACTTTCCTCGCAACAAGCTTCGGTCTACCAACATTACCCCTTTGGCTGACATCGCTCATCCACAATGGACATCACAATATATAGCAATGGGCGATAGCCCGTCCCGCCACATAAATATCAAAGCACAGAACTATTGGTGTAAACAACAACAGAGTTAGGCCTCTTACTTAGCAATATACCTGTCCAACATTGGTGAGACGTTATTGTAGGTTAACGTGGCAATCACTGGCCTTAAAACAGGACAACTTAAATGTAGGCCTACACACCTCACGAGTTTTCAGATTATGGAGTTTTGTAATGAGTCATAATAGAAATAATGTATGGCTTTTATTAGGGAAAACACGTGATTACCAATATTTTCTACACTATCATGTATGTGTGATTCATCCAAGAAAACACTCATGCTAACATCCGCCAGCACACAAGATCGTAACTCAAACAACTTACCTTGAGATTGAGCCTAGTCACCCTTGTCATGTGACGTATGTGTTTTTCACCCAGCATTACAACTTTAACGTACCTTTCTGATGGCATCACAAGGCCTCCTTTCTGTTTTAAATGTAATAACGTGTAAGCATTTTTGTAAGCAGGTGAGGGCACACTGATCCTACACGAATCTCAGGTTGATGACATGGGCAAAACCTCTTGCAAATTTGGTCAAAATCCCGAGGCTTGCATTCAGCTTTCGTAACAAATATGCAAGTTAGAATCTAATAAATAGTATTTGAATTTTGTAATATCAAAACTTAAAAAAATGTTTATAAATGACAGTCAGCAAGGTTTCACCGCAAGTGAGCACTGAATTGACCTTGAGACAGCACAGCTAGATAGTCTCGCTGCGTTTCTTGAGTTGGGGATCGTCTCCGTTCGGAATGGACGAGGATATAGACTTCGCCGCCGAAGATGGGTCCTTTTAAGAAGTTGTTTGCATGTCCTTCCGACTGGAAGTATGTAAAGTTGCGACACCCGATTTGTCAATCATAACCTTGTCACCTTCTTGGAATTCTGGCATTGTTTGTTTGGCGCACGTTTGGTTGTTTTAGTGTTTTGCAGACGATAAAATCTAAGGCGTATGGATGTCTACTTTGCACTTCGTGATTCGCCCATGTAATATCAAAAAATACGTACTCGGTGTAATTAACTAGTCATTTCGTAACACATTCCAGGTCATGTGAGAAAATAGACTCTCTGCATGTAGAAGATACGAGAAACTTGAGTAATTTCCTTACCAATCACCCTGCAGTGGACATAAGTTTGGTGAAAAGTTGCTGCCCTCCTTCGATAACTCTTCTGGGTTGAATGGGTCCACTTCCTCTACTGTAGCTCTTGTTGGTGACTGGTATATTGATACTGCGAGCTGGATCAGTTCCGTATCACCTCTCACACAAAAGCTAGCTGTTGATGACACCTGGAAATGTCAGGAGTTGCTACAAGTTACAGTTTTGAATTAGTATAATGGGGCTATTCGGAGAATTCTCCTCGCGGTGTCGCTGCTGTACTAGTGGTGATTGAATTGCGCATGCGTGGCTGTCTGCATGTAAACAACTGGTAAAAGATGGAATTTTTATCAAAATACGTCGTCGCACTAAGCCTTATTACTGCTAATTTCCCTGGTGCAAATCTTCGACAGGTGGCCACAAATTCCCAAAAGACCTAAGGTTACTATATTCGTGGACAACTGCGGTCAACAGGGTCAACTAACTGACAAAAAGTGTGTGGATGCTGAAGCCCCGTGTGTGCTCTATGACTATGCAGTTCCATTCGGAGACTACACAACATTACTTGGTAAGTTTTTAGCAATCAGTTTCTATCAACATCGTTCGGTGATGTTATCCCCACCAGTTACCCCACTGAATAACAGTTTTATTGAGTGGAACTAAGTGTTTCTTTTTGGAAACTCACCCGATGCCGGGTAGGCTAGCAGCACATATTCATATTGTCCTGGGTGGGAGTGCTCCCAAAATAAGAGGTGTATGGTACGTGATGCACAGAAGTCAAGAGTGACTTTTTCACAGCAGTTTCTCTTCAAAACTATGCTGTTTCCAATAAAATTCTCTAGATGAGTGAGTTTCCTTATTTTATCGTGGACCCCACCCCCAGGACCACCAGCTCAGTTATCGAATTAACATGAATAAGCCTTAATTCAGTAAATGTCGTAACATTGCATTGGAAAAAAATTGACACCTAGAATGAATTTTACTTGTTGAGATCAGAAGCACATTTTAAGTGTCATGAAAAATACACATTGTTAAATCACTTTTAGCCTGTTTCACATATTTTAATTCAGATATTAAATAAGACTTGGGTACAAAGGTTATTAGTTTCTACACATAAACATGAAGATGAAATGTCAAGTATGTTCTGCCTTACAAAAGTAGTTTTGTCTTGTCTTTTCTTTTACAATTTGCTAATATTTCTATTCTGTTACAGGCAAGAAAAAACAACTGAAACCAACCGCCTGACCATCTATTTCACCGTTGGACAAAGTGAAAAGCAATCCTTCAGCAATAACCTGAGAGAATTGAACGTAATTCAGAAATTCAGCACCTGATATGCCTGATTATGGACTCCCTCGCAATGTTGTTTCTTTCTGTGCTTTTTCAGTTTGCCATTTGTTTTTAAATACACTGATAATTGTTTATTCTCGAATCTTGTGCATAGCAGATTCTTATCCAGCTAGCTACAATTGAAAACATACAATAAGACAATCGATGCAGTCACTGAATGTCATTTCCCCATAATCTGTACCAAATTGAAAAGTTTTTACCAATAGTATAAAGCCTTTCTTCTGAAAGGAAAATTTAATGTCACTCAGCTTTTGGCTTTCATTTCACTGGGTTCTAGTTTCAATGGCCTATAGAAGCGCTTGTAAAAAAGGTCCAGTTTCAACACGTGGCTTTCTTTCATGTAACCTCATTCAGCCTCAATAACATCCACAATTAGACCCTTGAAGGTAAACACAGCAGCATATCACTTGAATCGTTTTGAGCCCAAAATCAGACTCTGAACTAGACCAGAGTGTGACTAGGTCTTCTTTAGCTTCAGTCCCTCATGTTTCTTCCAGGAAAGGAAATAAGCTATTGTCCACACATGACTCATTGCCTATGAAAGGGCATCCTCACCAACAAGGCTTATTTGTGTAGCAGTCAGATATAGTTCGTCTGGATACACAGACACTCCACTGGCACATTGTCTTATGGTAACTTAGTACTGCGATTCACATTTCTCCAGGGCCACTGACTTGCACATTGTGCCATGCAGCACTGCTGGTGTGTGGAAGTGCTGTGGGAAGAGAACGGAGTAACAAAGCTTGTCTATGATACAGCTTGAAGTGGCCTTAAAATGTCACTGAACCTGGAACAAATATTGAAATATGAATAATTAAGTACTCCAGATTGGATCAAAAATGTTATCCCTGTTTTTCAAAAATATATGGTGATTGGTCTACAGTTTCACATAAAAGTAAATAATTACTATTTTCAGAAACCAAGGGTGTATATAATGAGTATTGCATAAAACTGTGTCTTTATTTTTTATCCCTAGCCATAACAATTCTTTAAACGCATCACTTGTCTGTAAAATATACAAGTTTTTTGAGACAACTTCAAACCTTTGTTACCCATTTTCAAGCCTTTTTAATTTTGATACTTTCAGCAATTTTAAACTCAGATTACAGGTTCATGGGTCTGTCAAGCATACTTCTAGCCTAAGGTTGAGGGAACCGTTTTTCTTCTAATAGAAGATATGAAGACTTGGGTCATTTAAAAATGATGGATAATCTTTCTGTTGTTTAAGAGTAATTACAAATCGTAAGGCACCATCAAAAATGCAATTTTCACAAAAATGGCAGTCATTTGAATTTATAACGACTTGCAACATTTCAAGGCATGAGTTAAGACTATTCAGTCACTGTGAATTCGGAAAATGTAATATATTTTCGTGGTTTTACAATTGATACAAGTAGCAAAACAGTTTCATGAAATCAACTTGAAGGGACTTCGTGAAGGTTAAGAATTACCTCACCATGCTCTTTTCCCCAAACATGTATTACCTGTTATTTCCACACATTCAGTTGTACCAAATATTACAACCCCCCATGCCAATCCCCCCTCAGGACCTGAATAAGTAATTTAACAAAATGACTTTAAAAATAGCTGTTCCTTTTCAAAGGCTTTGTTCGTTGTCTCCAATATTGAAAGTAGGCTTTGACAACAGATCTGCACTGGATGGGAAGATCTTGTTGGTTAGCTGCAGTCAAATGCTAAAAACCAATTTTTGTCCATTCAGGGACGGTGCAGAAGCGATGCATATCTCCTCTGCACGGTACAAGCCTTCAAACCTAAAAACCAAAGGTTACGTGAAAACTGACGTGATAGATTTCCATTTCAACGTGTAATAGATTTCCAGAAGACATATGATAGGGAGTAAACAAATAGTCTAATGCAATGGATATTTATCACTCACGTACCCTTTGCCATTGGGATTGGATTGTAATCTTAACTCATTAACCTGTATCGAGTTGACAGCATAAACATTCAGCATTGATTGATGTAACTGTCACTGATAAACTTTTAGAAATCATTCCAAACAATAATAATGCTTTGATGTACGAAAAGATCCCGATTGCTACGTCAAGTATCGTATCACATATCACAACATACAAAGATTAACCAGACTCTGGCTGGCGACTGACTGCCGCGAAGTCGACATCGGCGAGTGCCTCAGTTAACAGGCATCGGTAGAATAATCATGGAATAATCGTTAAAATAATCACAAACCTTACCTTTGTATGAGGTCGTGCTTACTTCCTCTCATAGAAGCACCCTTTTTACGCAATCTCAGATTCAGTTGGCACGGCTGCAAGCCATTTCACCATGTATTTAAAGGGCTCGCGAAATCGAGGCTGTTAATCTATCACCACTAGTACACTCACGCCCTCTAGTTATTGTAGATTTTCCGAATAGCCCCATTAATGGAATTTGCCGCACATGTGACACAAAATTCAGTTTTTTGAAACGTACAACACGTTTTACTCAAAAAGCCACACTGACATTTTCAAATACGTATATACAGTGCGTAGCTAGCCAAAGCTATGACTTTCAGTTTTCACACGGTAAAGGGTGTTGACAAAAGCTGCCAACAAGAAAGTTGTCAACAAACATTAACTTCCAAAATACCAAATCAATCATTTCTTTTTCAATGATTTCAATGTTATTTTGAAAAGAAATATTTAACTGCAGGGCACAACAACCGGACGTTATCTTCCGAAATATGCCCTGAAAGGTTTTTGCATAGGGGTTGTTGTTCCAGTCACCTAAAAGCACATTTTAAAAGTCACAAATTTTATCAGTACGATATTTCATGTATGAACATAGTGTAGACTCCCTAATAAGTGGACGTGCTCAATAAGCGACCTATACCTGATTTTTAACTGTCCTTGAATAATCGCCTCCATTAAGAAAAAATGAAACCTGTGGGCTAGCACGCACAGATCTGTCACAAAATGCAATTTTAGCACAATTTTTCATCACGGTTGGCCAGAGGAACTGTTTTTGATGATGTATAAGCTATCGTTTATTTTAACACCAGAACAGGAACAAAGTAGGATCAGGTTGATATTTTACAGATGCAGTTAACAGACACTAATCTTTTTAAAAATGTTTATTTTTCTAGGGTTTTTAGGTTTTTTATACTAACTAAAGTGGAGAAGTTTTTTTCTGGTCACCTGAAAAAACCCTTGTTAATATATCCAAGCAACATCATCCACACAACATTTCTCACATACAACCAACCACTACACAAGCTGTTACATAAATATAGATTATTACATGGCGAAGTCGTTATCCCCCGTATTCTAGAGTCCGAGTGCATTTTGGAGAATTATCGCCCGAGGGGCGTTAGCCCCGAGAGTGATAATTCTCCAAAATCCAAGAGGGCTCTAAATAAGGGGGATAACGACTGAGAACGTGTAATAATCTATTTGTAGCACATACTAAACGAGAAACATTGCAATGAATCGATCTACCTTTCTCGACTTGCCTCGACTTTGTAACTACTTTCTATGTCAGAGGCCCGGTGTCGGAGGTCGTGACCTTTTCAGAAAAGCCGAGCTATTTTGTCAAATAATGCTTTTACTCAAAATTAATTGAAAATTTAAACAAAATAGAAATAAAGTGAATCTATAAATTAAGGTTTAGCAACTATTATAGCTCACTACACATTTTATCATGCTAAGCTGCGACCGGGAAAATATCGTTTGCTAACGTAGGTTACCACTGTTAACTGACTACAATGTTCAAGCCAAAGGATCCTGAAGACACGATATCCATATTCAAATTGGAGATCGGTGAATTACAAGTGAGAGAACATGAGAGAAAATTTTTACTAAATTAAAATATCGCTTTGATGGCAATTATGCGTCTTATTTTTCATAGCTTATAAATGTCGGTACAATGCCCTTTGTTGAACATGCGATTGTTGCGCGTGCTCAGTTAAGTATTCTATTTTCACGTTCGATGACGTCAGCTGCTGAGTGGTGTAGTGGTAAAGTTGACGACTCGAAACCCTTGCAGACCCGGTTCGAAACTGGCCTCGGTTCCCGTCAAAATTTTATCTCGCTAGTGAGATAACTAAATGGGTTATTACACGGTTGTATTGGCCATTCGAGGCTAATATTGTTGTGTAACCTAAACTGCTAACTTGCTCGCCTTATGGCGTTAAAGGAAAGCTCCAAATGGTCTTGTGAAAGTTTGTGAGTAAAAAACTCTGTGAAGACAATAGATCCTCAACAAGTCCAAGGAGTGAATCCACCTTGACGTTGAATGAGATGCCACAGTGTCCTGGTATATAAACACTGGTGAAGAGACCATTAATAGAGTTGAACAGAGGGATCCAGGAATCTTTCACATGACCAGTTTTTAGCCTGCTAATGAGGTTGAGGGAGTCTGTAAGTAGAAATGATCTGTCTGCAGGTGTTGTGTTCTGTGAGAGCCAGACTAGGGCGTCTTCATATGCTTCACATTCAGCTCTAAAAGACGAGGATTTTCCAACCCGTGCTGTTGACCATTCGAAGAGGCGTTGACCCTCGCGAGTCCAAGCAACTGCTGCCCAACCCGTAGTGTCACCTCTTAGTGAGCCGTGCGTTGCAACAATGATTGGGGGAGATTGTTCTTCAAGCCATTTCGATACAGTTGCTTGGTTGATACAGTCAGCTCTTTCCCGCCAATGACGGCCTCCAATCTCCATGGTGTTGATGACAATGTTTATGGCTTTGGACCACTCTATAGTATTGATGTTCTCCACTGGCCGTACCTCTTCGAGCGAGGATGGCAATACGGAGATGCAGCAAAAACTCGTATCAAGGGAAAAGATCGAAGAGTGTGTAACCAGCACGAACTTGGTTGCATCTCCAAATTTACATTGCGTGCGATACTGGAAGGAGGAGGGCCAGAGACTAACCCGGTGCCTACCCTCTGACGTCACCACAGAAACAGAAACAGGAGTTTCTAAGCTGAAAGTTTGAAGGCCTATATGTCTAAATTTAAGAAGTTCGAAGCCACAATTGTGAAAGTTTTAAATCACTGATGTTTACGAGTCAAATTCTTCATAAGTCTGAAAAGCCACGTTAATAGTGGCAATGTCTTAGTTCCTGCTTTAGTTTGACTCTTGAACATTTGGACTTGAGAACTATCTGAACTATGCACTGCTTGTGGAAAGCGACAACGCAAAAATAACAAACAACACAACACAACATAACACTCAAAAGTTAAAATGCACTCGCTACAGCATCACAAACAGCTAAGCTTGTACTGGTAATACTCGTAGTCTGAATTATAATTTAAGTACCCATTGTGCTGTCGGAAACTGAAACAGTGAACAAGTAGCACAATAGTTGAATCTAGTGAAATGAAGGACCTTATCCATCCAGGAGTTATATTCATGTAAGTCCGGCAGAAAAGACTTAATTTTGTTCAAGTAATATTGAATCTATTACAAAATCGACTGACGCTGGAACTTGTCCGCCATATAACTATTTGTCAGACTTAAACATGATCTGCCAATTGGTTTTTGAAATAATTTTCACATCACAAGCAAAATTAATGTCAAACGGACGGAATTCTGACTACATACAACCGTAAATGTTTCAGGGTGCATAGAAATTGTGTAGTAACAGACAAACAAGTAGAACAAATTCCATGACTATAACCATGTACCTGCTATTCTTATACAAAGGTCGTCCAACCAATGTTTTAAGGACATGGAGTAGTCTCTCGTTTCAAGCAAAAATGGCTTTCTCTCATGCAAATTTGAGATTGAAAGAGCTGACCTGCAGCCAGGGCTCAGAGGAGACTTGCTGTTCAGAATGTTAAATATCTTGTCAATTACCTGCACAAGAACTAACATAGTTTCATACTTTGATTTTTACAATTGACTCAGCATACAGACACTATATACTTATCATTTATTCATTCACAGATGAATGTCTTGAGTCATGACGAATTTCAAAAGTTAATCAGTCTAGTATACTTCAAAATCCATTACAAACATGTTATTATTTTGAAATGAGCACCACTAAATTAAAAAGTAGTTTTGAAAATAAATGCTTTTACCTGCAAAAGTGCTATCCAACAACATCATACTTCTCAAAAGCAGTTGCCACTACAGTAAACAACAGTTGAGTTGCCAGTGACACTTTCATCTTCTGTTGACAGAACGTGATGTGATTGGACGTCAACTCATTAGCTAGCCTCAATTAGCTTCTTGAGCATCATGAAGACGGGCAATAAAGTACCAGGAGGTTATCCCACCTCCAACTGTAAACTACCCATACCCGTGTAAGGTAGTCCTCATGAGCTTGATTAAATGGCAAACATCAAAAATACGAACAGCAGGTACTCTCCAGCTTCCACATAGACCAACAGCTAAAAACACGAACACTTCCTTGGTCGTGTCTTCAATAACAGTGCCTAAGTTCACGTACCCGATGAACTTGTAGGATGTACTATCGAAGTCAATGTGACTACAAGTACTCATAGCATCCAACATCAAGCAACACCTGAAGTGAAATCAGGCAGGGGTTTCCGAGTTTTTTCAACTAAAAATTAAAGAAACACACTCAATAAAAACAAGTTATATTGAACCGTGATACCCGACAAACAAACAAAATGTCAGAGACAAATACTGATATACACTGTCGTTAAACGACGTTCTTGGTGGAATCGATGAGTGTTTTTGCACTATCCAACAAGGCTTTGACAAAGACAACAGGCAATGCTTTGCAGCAGAGAATCGCACGTTCATGAAGTGAGAATTTTTAAAGGTGACGATGAAAAATAAGTGTTCGAGGAAAAGTATTTCGGAGCCATCCGAAGAACCTCACAAGGGTTCACCTTCACCTGACAGATGATAAGGCCACTAATGGGATATGTTCGTGTAAAGCTGGGTATTTACCTAACAGATTTCAGGATCTTTCTAACACAATCAACGAAGATTCTGTTTGCTAAATTCCGCCTAATGAAAAGTATGTCACAACTGGTGGGACTCCCCGAGTAAAGTAGGTCGAGTCGATAGCACTGTTTACGCTTTTCTAATCTTCGAACGAAATATTTTGATTAAAAAATCAAGTTCATAGCTCAGGTACACATTCGTCTTGTCCTAGGCAAGCAGTTAGGTCCGGTAGGTCTAGGGCTGTGTCGTCAACTTAATGCATGAAATTGGCCGTAATTGCACCATTAAGACATCTAAGTTAGGCCTACCTTCTGATGAACTTCGCATTCTTTGTAGTTTCATTACATATAAGTAACTTTCAGTTAATTCTTTCAGTTAATTATAAAAGTAGTATAATCAAGAAAGACAAGCACAAGTCTATCACCAGAGGACAGTAAAATTTAACAGATGGACACAAAAAGAAAAGAACTGTACATGAAAGACAACAAAACAGAAAGGGAAAGAATAGAATACAGTGAACGTAACAAAACAGTGAAAAAAATGAAGAGAAATAGAGCCCGACGAAAAAGAACAAAGATGATAATGGACACAATTGAAAGAGGAAAAGGACCAAAAGAAATCTACAAGCAAGGGAATAAAAAGAAGATATCAAAATTGCGAAACTCTAACGGAGAAATAACAAATAACAGAGAATAAATACTCAAAATATGTGCCGATTTCAACAAAGTTTTATATGAGAAAACGATAAATCCATCAAAAAAGATAAGAACCAGGAATCTAGACACAGAACAAGTACCACCTTTCACTGAGGAGGAAGTACAACGTACCCTCAGGAAGATGAAGAAAAGAAAAGCACCAGGAAATGATGATATTACAAGCGATATAATTTCGGCAGGAGGACAAGAAACAATCAAATACTTGACAAAAGCATTCAATGTAATTCTAAGGACCCAAAACATCCCAGAATGCTGGAAAGAAGCAAAAATAATAATATTATTTAAAAAAAGAGACCGAAGTGATATAAAGAACTACAGACCCATAAGCTTATTAGCCCATACATACAAACTATTCACAAGGCTACTACAAAATAGAATGGAGAAACAACTAGATGAAAATCAACCCCAAGAACAAGCAGGGCTTAGAAAGAGTTACTGAACAACATACCATCTGCAAGCCCTTGGACAAACAATTGAAAAATGAAACGAATTTAACCTGCCACTGTGTGTTGGTTTCATAGACTATGAAAAAGCTTTTGATTTAATTGAACATTTTGCCATCATTGAAGCCCTAAAACATCAACATAATTGAAACATATGTAAAACTGCTGCAAAATATATATACAGATGCCACCGACAGAATACGCATCGACAACCACATCTCTGAAAGATTCAACATAGAGAGAGGAGTTCGACAGGGAGACCCAATTTCACCTAAACTGTTTACACTGACAATGGAAGAGATCTTCAAATCTTCAGACCTTCAAAGGGGAGTAAACATAGACGGAGAACATCTAACAGACCTAAGATTTGCAGATGATGTTGCTTTGTGCACAGAAGACATACCACAATTATAAACAAATTTAAATATAATGAATGAAGAAAGCAACGATGTGGGATTAAATATACACAAGGACAAGACAAAGTACATGAAAAATTTTGAAACAGATGAACAAGTAACGGTGGAGAACAAGATCATTGAAAAAGTCACAAAATATAAATACCTGGGACAAACTATATCAATTTGGAACCGTATGACCAATGAAATACAAATCCGAATAAGAGCTGGATGGAGTTGCTTTGGAAAAAACAGAGAAATATTCCAAGATAAGAACATACCCATATCCCTGAAAAGAAAAGTATTTGACCAGTGCATCATCCCCACAATCACCTATGGATGCCAAACATGGACCTTAACAAAACAGACAGTTGCCAAGCTAAGAACAACACATAGAGCAATGGAGAGAAAAATGCTTGGAATAAAATTACTAGACAGGATTCCACACAGAGATAAGAGAACAAACAAGAGTCATGGACAAAATCAAGACAATTCTGAAATTGAAATGGAGGTGGGCGGACACGTGGCCAGAGCACAGGACAACAGGTGGACAAAAAGATGTACAGAATGGCAACCCAGATATGGAAAGAGATCAAGAGGACGGCCTCAAGCCAGATGGAGAGATGACATCGTGAAAACGATAGGCACAACATGGATGAGAGCAGCAAGAGACAGAACAAGTTGGAAGGCATTGTCGGAGGGCTACATCCTGCAGTGGATGGACAACGCCTAGATGAGATGAGATGAGATGAGATGAGTATGATCACTAAGCTGTGGTGTGATTACAAAAGATGACAAGTTTAGCGTAGTGGCAAAACATAGGTATTTACAAAAACATTCAAATTCTTTTTTAAAGCTTGATAAACCTAAATATCATGTTTGAACAATTTCAAAATGAGCTCTCTAACGCTACAGACAAAGTGCATACTAGAGGTTCTCGTCAAAAAGTAATTCAACTGTTTATTTTTTCGTGACCACAGCTCGAACAAGGTTTTGAGATCAGTAATCGAGTGCCTCTCCCTGTGCCGATCGAATCTCTCAATTTTGGAGAGAAGTTCGGTTGAACGCCAGTCTACGGGTATATGAATAACAAAATGTACCTCGGCTACGAAACAAAACGACGCCCTTTAGTTCGAAATAAGTGAACAATAATAAAAATACCCTTAAAAATAAGAATTTCCAAGGACTACCGCTAGACTAGTGCTGCAATCCAGCAGGTGCCACGACAAAGGCGGACAGACGAGTGAAACACCGGAGCCAAAAACAGATTAGCCTACACTATAGCCACCAAACTGAAAAGTGCGTATCTTGGAACAAATAAATTTGAGTTTAAACTTCGAGCAATCAAGAAACATTGCCAAGTTCAGCTGCTCGTGTGGCCGTTCACGCAGTTTGATCCATAGTTTACACCTTTAGACACCAGTTTTTGGCTAAGGAGATGTCAAAAAATGACAGATATTCTTTTCGACTACTGGAATTACACACGCCATATCAACACCGTTTCGTCATTCTCATTGCACAATTTCTTGAGCTATAGACTTAAGTAACTTTTAAAAGACAACGTGTTGTTTGTCGTGTAAAATCGCGGCTTGGTAACGCAGACGAAAGTGTGTCAAGAATGCTGCGTTCTGATTGCTCAGTTAAGCCATCTGTCATAATCCTGGCGATTGGCCACTTGCACTAACCGCCTGATCACGTGAGCAATTATACAGCAATGTTACAAAGATAACGCTAAGTTTCGGAAGAATTTATTGTGTGTGTGTGTCATAAAGAAATTCAGTTGTATATTGTTTGGTCTCCAGATAAACAAGTGTGATATCTTCCCCATGAGTAATCATCTTTACGGAAATAAGTTTTGTAGAAAACAACGACGGTTCGACTTACTCGATGGAATCGCACAACAACACTGCCTTTCCCTGGTATCTCGCAAATGACGTTCCGGAGGTTGTTCCTTATGTGTTTTCTGTCATTGACTTGGTCATTGCGGCAGTAACGATTATAGGAAACGCTATCGTAGGTTGGCTGTTTTTTACCGATCACCAGGTTCGAGCAGAAAACATCAGCATCTTTGTGGTTGCTTTGGCCCAAACGGACTTCGTGATTGGTTGTTCAGTAGTTCTTAGCGCGTTCAGAAGTCACCTTGTGCCTCTTCATTGGCGGTCGCTACCAGTCGAGGACATTTCAAGTCCAGCCGCATGCAAAGTAATGATGTATCCCACACTTTATGCGTTCACAGCCACGAACTACATGCTAACAATGTTGGCTGTAGATCGGTTCATCTTCATCAAATTCCCGCTGCGGTATAAATTCCTGATGACCAGATGCGTTTACGTAAATGTAGTCGTGGCTGGTTTACTGCTTGCGTTAACAATACCTGCTATCTTGTTAGCTACATCGTCAAAGGACATACTGGAACAGAGGTGCCTTTTTGAAACCATAATTTCAACCAAAGCTGCTCGAGAGATTTATTTCATTTTGACAGTATACATACCGATGGCATTAATAGTAACTTTTCACTCTTACGTCGCCATTATGGCCTACAAACAGCGCAACAAAATAAACTCGTCGGATGTTTCCCAGTCGCTGAAGGGTCAATTCAAGATAACAAAAGTCATGCTGCAGTTTGTGTTGTTCTTCATACTGTGCAACATACCAATCACCATACTTACACGCATTGTGCGATTCCCGTCAGACAAAAAACCGGTGTGGTTTGTGGTTTTAAGATTTTCTGTTGTTGACATTTTGGCTTGCAATTCCATGTTAAATCCATTTTTCTACGCTTTTAAGATAGACGTATTCGGTAAAGCATTTGCCAAATTTATGTCGTGCAAAAAGTAAAGTGACTTATAGATAACAGTACATACAAAATGATTGCAAATCCATGTAAGCATTTCTCGGAGACGGTAGCCTGTCTCAGTCATGTTTGAAAGTTTACTTTTGTCATATTACCACCGTGGTGTCATGTTACCAAAGCTCAAATCAGTCTTTGCTCGCAAAGATGTCCCTTACACCGGTAATGATACTATCGAATGTTTTTTGGAAATGTGGTCCCCGTTATGGAGTCAAAATCTTACCCCTCAATGAAAGGGTACTGCTAAAAATCACTGATAAGACGGACGTCAAGGTTTACTTTCCACCGGTATTCAGTCATTTTAAAAACACCGGACCATCATGCAGAAGCCATACTCTCTCATGTCAAGACAATACAGTTCTGCCACCAAAATCGTAGGTAGGGCCGGGCAGTGATTTCATGTTGTGATCAAATGATATTATAACGATAATGTCAAAACTGAAAATAATTTAACGGTACCCTAATTCTGATTTTACTCTGGCTGGCACCGTATACCCCTTAATTAGTGATATTGCCTCGATTCTGGTTTAACATTTAATGTTACCCACTTATCTTGGGGTCATCAATCAAGTTTAAAGGAGAATGCCACCCGATTTAGTCTTTTTTACCGTATTAATCTGTCTATATCGACATCACCTCCTATACGGTCGATCTTACCTCGCCGAGAGGTGTAAGGACGATAAGAATCGACGTAGCGACGTCAGTGGTTCTCCCGAAGAGTGAGTACCGCTATGGTGTGTTGTATCGTTCCCGCTTGTGCAAACCGTATGAGGCTTCGAGGAAAGCGGGTATATCGTTTT
Organism: Phoronis australis; assembly: GCA_002633005.1. NCBI lineage: Eukaryota > Metazoa > Phoronida > Phoronidae > Phoronis > Phoronis australis. The sequence goes on from NMRA01000267.1 coordinate 286,865, forward strand.
TTAGATTTCCTCGAGAGCCCGTAATGCTTCGGAAGTGGCTCGCAGTAGTAAAGAATGGCATGTACCGACACCGTTAACGCCAAATATGAGGCCTTGAAACATCTCCGTGTCTGTCGAAAGGGATGGTTTCACTGACGAAGGCCGGCTTACCAAACAGCTCATGCCAGGGCAGAAAAAGAGACCGAGGCTGTGCCTAGTGTCTTTGCGTTCGACAGGCACGAGATAAAGAAACCCGGATCAGTTGTTGATCAGGTTTTGATTATGGAGAATTGTAGTTGGCCCCAATTAATTCAAGTTATGCAAACATAACGTTTTATATAAGCTGTTTGTTGACTTACTCGTTCGTCAGGCTTCTGTTTGGCCGTCTGGGTGTAGGACGTTTTCGCCAGACCTTTTTCCCAGCTCTAAAAAACGTCGCAAACACACCTCTGCAGTTAAGATGCTGCGTAAAATCAGGATGGTCGATCCGTGAGGCACATCTGTGCATCTCCAAGAAGGCATTTTACTCGCGGAATTTTGTGCCAACAAACGCAAGCATCAGTTGTTTCCATTATTATGCAGTTTTCGCACTAACACCAAGACAAGTCATTCAAGCGGTTTTCGGAATTATCCGTATGTCCCGTTGTCTGTGCACGTTCGCGGCGCCTCTAGCATTTCTTGATCAGTGTATTCCGGTTCGAAATGATAACCTGTGAAACCAAATGATGGACCTGTGAAGTCTTCGTCGGATGAGCACTCGTCTTGGGTCAGGATTACGAGTTGCCATGTTGACGCTTATTACCGTGCGTTCTGTTTCAAAAGGAATTATTCTCACCCTAACCAATGCTTATATAAAACTGAAACAAAGTCTGTCTCATTAGATACAATTTATAATGCCTTTACAGTGTTCGTGAATGTAAGTGTTTTGAGAAGCCAGCAATAAATAAATCACTGCGTTACCGGCTTTAGATGAAATAAAGCTAATTGACCGGGCACCGAGGCCGTGTGAGCGCATGATGATTCAGTGTTTGCTGACAGAAAGCTGTTGTGAAACAGTAACACGATTTTATATCCTATGGTCAGATGTTAGGGGAATCTTTTTTTTAGATATACATCTACATTATTCGAATCATTGTTACTGTACGACTTTTGCCTGACCGTTCTTTGGAAGGGGAACCTGACTTCACGGCCCCCGACAAGTAAGTAGATTTGCAGTTTCGCGGCTAATTCACCAAAATAATGTGTAGATTATTTTTTGACTCACTAGTATAGTCTTTTCGTGACTGGAAATTTAGTTTCCAACTTTGGCTGATTTATGTTCGTGATGTTTTCAATCCGGCCGCGACGGGCCTGATCGGTCTCCGTGCCACTGTCGGGGATAACAAGCGTTCTGTGTGTTTAAAACTGAAAAGAAATCGCAAGTCTAAAGTTACAACACACAGCTATACTCCCCTGTCTGTATTTCACTGAAAAATAATTCGACTTTGTCACCGAATAGACCACAAACACCCACGATGGACCTTGGTAAATTGGCCTACCGAACTTTGTAGGCTACGGTACGTTCACATACCTATAAATCCGTAGCAGCGGAATAAAACAACACGTTTGTTCAAGAACTCGATGTATTTGTTGGGGTTTTACATCGAATTTTGATGATGTATTGGTGTAAAACGATGAATTCACCAGTAAGCGTGCTATGAACTGCTGAACAGACTGCGTTCGAACCTGTGACATCATTGGTTAATTTCAACACCTCTGTCCACCGTCTGGTGCCAGGTAAAAGAACTGTACTTGCTGTTATCGAGTGGAACTACTCGATATAAATTGATACAAAATAGGTTGTTTTTTGGGTGGCATTTTCCTTTAAATATGTCTTTCAAGGAATCATGTAGTACACTTGCCAGTTTGTGTGGACATGTAAAGATGACTGATTTTTTTAGGCCAGGAACTCTTTGCAGGTACCTAAACGAAATGGACCTTACCTAAACATGTTGCGTGGAATAATTTAAGTTGAAAAAATATTACCCCCTCAATTTTCTGTGTCGAGGTAAAGTTGATTTACGGGTTGATACACCAAACAATCTCAATCAAAGTTTTCATTACCCATAAGATTATTGGTTAGTAGTGAAACATGCTCATACAAACTTTCATTTATTGAGAAGTTAGTAAATATTTTAGCACAATTTTATAACTGGATAAAATATGAGCCGAAAACCTAGCATAAATGGAGTCACAACTGGAAGTCGTAATCATTTTTGTAAAAAGTCAAAGCAAAATCGCTTTCAATGAGTCTTGAACACAAAAACAGATGTTCCTTGACTTGATGAACTGTGAGAACCCAAAAGCTAGCATGACGTTTCATAAAAGGCAGATATATTGTGGAAAACATAAGAATTGTATATGATGTAATTCAATTTTTAGACTGTAAACCCTTTCCCGGACTCCTCTTCATGATCGATTTTGAAAAAGCTTTCAACTCAGTTTCCTGGTACTTCATGCTCAAGGATTGGTCATACTTTACATTTGGCCCAAGGTTCATTGACGCGGTCAAGACTCTCTACAACAAATCTCGTCCTTGTGTTCTCCAACATAGATTTTTCTCCTTACCTTTTTGTATTATATGTAGAAATATTAATTCGACGAGATGGTAGCATCTCTGGGGTAAGGATAGGTGTTCCTGAGTTCAAACTGATCCAGTACGCTAACGACACTTGTTTAATTTTGGACGGCTCTGAATTATCTTTTTTATTAATGTTTATTATGAAATCTTCAGACTACAATGAATATACATAACCTAGAAAGCGCCAAGAGGCATTATATCTGGGATAAAAAATACAAAGAAGTCTATATACAATTATTATACACAAATACATAAATTAAAAAAACTGATGTTAAGAATACAATGATATATGATTACGAATGTAAATAAATCATTTTCATACCCATGTATGCAATTCTATCCTCTCATACAAAGAGATTTAATATTGTAAAGAAATTTTGATACTATTTCGAATAAAACCTTATTTTCATTAGGGTTGAGTTCTTGACATCCATATAGAAAAAAATTATTTTGTTGTGCAATTGCGGAATTTCAGAATATTTTATGTAAACATTGGGGTATTGTTGGAGTGTCTGGAAAAGCTGTACCCTCTGCTCGTTGCATACCTCACAAGCAAAGAAGAGATGAGCATTTGTCTGGGTGTCTCCACAAGAACACAGAGGCACAATATTATTAAAATTATGTCAAAATTTCTCTTTGTTTAGGAATAGACTGCATCTTGATCTGTATAGGGTTATTTCATGGTTGCGAGGAAGTTGAAATGATCTAAATGGGACTGGCAAGTCTTGAGTAGTGGTATACACTTTAAAGTTATTTTTGAGAGTGACAATTCAAGTGCTTTCTTTTATTTTGGATGGTAAGGAATTCCAGTTGTCAATACAAGTTAATATAGTTGACCTCTTGAAAGCTTGGTTGAGGGAAGATGGAATAGTGTGCATATTACTTTGCCGCAGTCCTGGTCTCGTCCTGGTCTTTTGTAGGAATCAAAGAGGATTTTGTTTGAACAATTGTTTATTTTGGTATTTATGTATACATGGACAGACGGAGTTTACGACGGGTTGCTAGTTTGCTCCAGTTGAGACTATTTGGACCATTGATTGTGTTGGACCCTTTGTATGCCCCTGTTATGGCTAAAGCTGCTTGGTATTATAGTCTTTCAAATTGAAGAAGTATGCCAGCGTTTGCCGATTGGTAGATTATGTCACAGTAATCTAGATGTCGAAGTACAAAAGGCTTGAACAGAGTTTCAAGATGCATGGAGTTGAGATGACGAGCGACAATTCTAACTGGATTAATTAATTTTTGTACTTTATGAACGAGTTCGTTACAATGAGGAGTAAATGCAAGCCAAGGTGTACTTATTAGGAATAACTTCCCCCATTAAGTGATAATTCCAGCATTGGATTTGTTTGGAAATGAATATTAATAGACTTAGAAAATATAAGATCGTCACTTTTTCCGGTTTAAATGTCATCTTCCATTTGTAAGACCAGTCATAGAGTTTGTTTAGGTCAGTTTGCAATTGTAAGGAGTCATGGGGATGCTCTTTTAAGAATGGGCAGAAAATTGCAGGGTCATCAGCATATAAGAATGTTTTAGAATTTATTGTGTCTGGAAGATCATTGATGTACAGTAAAAAGAGTAAGGGACCTAGTACGCTACCCTGTGGTACTCCAGCATTTACGAAACCTGGCGTTGATGAAGGTGATAAGACACTCTCAATACGGACTTTGTTAGTTCGATTTTCCAGATGTGATTTAAAAGTAAGAGCAGAGTGCCTTAGAAACCGTATGATTGCAATTTACGTAGAAGCAGGTCATGGGGAACGAGATCAAAAGCTGACGCAATGTCTAAAAATACGGATCTCACGTTGTACCCTTGCTAAAACTGGAGGTAGATTTCCCGTACAATTTCTGTAAGTTGGGACACAGTGCTGTTACTAGGCACGAATCGAAATTGGCTACGATATATGAGGTTTTGTGAAGAGAGGTGGTGAAACATGTGTTGAGAAATGCTTTTTTTAAATTTTGGATAAGGTGTTATGGGCCGATAGTTGGCAATGTCTGTGTTGGAGTCCCTTTTGTGTATTGGTATCATAACGCCAAGCTTCCAGTTCAAAGGAAGTTTTCCAGATTGTAATATTTTGTTATATAATGTTGTCAGAGTAACTGTGAGCTCTCTTGCTATTATCTTGATCATTATACTGGTTATGAGATTGGTGCCGTCGTTTTTGTTTTCGTCAATGTTCTCTGGTAGTTTTCTGACTTCAGTTGGTTGGGCTTGTATGTCAGAGAGGTGTTCTAATGTTCTGTTTGGGAATTCGGGAAAGTTTGTTGTTGGTGCAATGTGACTCTTTGCGGTGAAGTAGTCTAGAAATAACTTACTTTTATCAACTTTGGATGACGCCTGGGAGTTGGATTCCTTTGAGTGGATGGTGGAGTATGATGATTTCTTTACCTGTCCTCGAATTTTGTTTACTATATCCCAATATTCCTTAGATTTTTGGAGACATTTTTGATGTTGGAGATAATTTTCATCTTATAGTCTTCTTTTGTTTTTTTAATTAGTTCTTCCACACTCTTGCACTGTTCTTTGTAGCACTTAAACGTGCACGGGTTATTTGATTTTCTGAACGATCTGTACAGTTTATTTCTTTTATTTTTTTCAGACTTAATGTTATTGTTAAACCACGGTTTGTTCTTGTTTTTTTATTGTTTTCATGGTTGATGGGATGTTATAATTTAGTATGTTGTAGAGTGACTGTGTGAATATTGAGACTGCGTCATCTATGTTACTTTTGTTAAGTATTTCAGTCCAGTTAAATGTGGTTATGTCAGTGCGCAGTTTGTCCATGTTAATGAGGTTGTAATTCCAGATCTTTTTCATAATGTTTGGTTCTTTAGATGCGCAGTTGAGTGGTCTGAGTTACCAATGGGAGGCCTTACAGAAGTGGATTTAATGAATCCGAGATTGTTTGTAATACAGAAATCAAGGCAAGAATGTGAGTACTCAGTTAGACGTGTCGGCTCGTTTATTACTTGTACACAGTCATTTGAGAGGAGAATATCGAATAATTCGAGACCGGCTTGGATGTCATTGTCTTTTGAGTACCAAGTACTATTTCTTGAGTTGAAATCCTCGTTGATAACAATCGTTTTATTACTTTGTGAGAGTTCTTGCAATTTTTCCGAAAAGGTCTTGAAATATGCTTTCCTTTCACGGGACGTCTGTGAGGGTGAGCGATAGAAAAAAACCATAATATACCTTCTTGTGGTTGACATAAAGTTCAATCCACCAGTTATTCATTGATTGTATGATTTTATTATCAATTGTTTTGTAATTTACGGAGTTGTGGACAAACAAGATCAACCCCTCCCGGCGTTAGTGTGGTAGGCAATGATGTATTCTGGAATAATAAGTACACTGAGGTTGTCTTCGGACAGTGTTCCGAATTCACATATGGCTATGACCATGTAATTGTTGTCTGTAATAAATTGCTTGAGAAGAGCAAATGTTGAAAGATTCTGAATAAGACCTTGAAGCTGGCTGAACCCTGATTGTCTGGTCCTAGATTGACATCTATGTCACCAGCAGTCAAAAGGCTTTGCTCAATGATAACTCTGATATATCACAACATTAGTTCTTCCTAGTTCTGAATCTTTTAGATCATCTTTAAACTGAATTCACCAATTTGTTAATTTTTTTGGTTTGAAGCCAAATATTGAGAAAACAAGATGCGTTTGGATTGGTTCAAAAATACTCTTATGAAAAACTTTGTGTCAATGAAAACTTGTTATGGACTAACAAACCTTTCATATTTTTGGGAATTAACTTCTCCACTGATTATAATACAATACCAGATATTAACTATAGTGACAGGCTTTTGGAAAGTAAGAAAGTGGTGGGCTCTTGGTGAAGAAGAATTCTTACTGTTTTAGGTAAAATAATCGTGGTTAAGACACTTTTATTGACCAAGATTGTTCATTTACTTCAATCCCTCCCTAGCCCCTCCATGATTTAAGAATTAGAGCGAAGGTGGTTTAAAAATAGTTCATGTTTGTTTTTTATTTAGTCTTTGAAAATATCATGGCTTCGTAAACTATTCACCTCAAATACCATATGTGACCTTGCAGAGGCAGTTTTGGGTTGTAAAGTTGATAACTTTTTTAAAATGGGGGACACTTTCCTTAAATTAATAACTGAAGGAACCGACAATCTGTACTGGAAGGAATTGCGCTCCTTTTGCAAATGTGTGACAAAAATGAAAATATCATTTAGTCTCCTCTGTGGTATAATTCAACGTTATAAGTCTGCAGAAAATCTATTTTCCACAAGAGCTGGTATGAAAGGGGAGTCTATCGTGTGTATGATTCGTTTAATGCTGAAGGAGGTTCTTTTATGTCATACGAAGAACTCTGCAACAGTTATAACTTTCAAGCTCCAATTCTAGAATTCTATGGATTAAGAAATGCAACCTTTGCAGCGTACAGTGGTCTTAAAGCCTAACTTCAACGGAATTTTGTTAATTTAGATGTATCGGGCTAACCAGATAGTCCTACCAAAGCTTTAGTAAAATAAGAAAACGCGAGTTCAATCACGCAAATGTAATCCCGTCAAATAAGTGAGGCTGCCTTTTCGTGTCATGTTGTACCACCGCGAGACCTTAGCACAAACAACAAAAGGTTGTATTTAATAGGGGTCTGACTAGAGCACCGTTGCGTGCAGGTGTTAATCGAAGCTGTTTGAATTAAAAGGTGAATCTCACGGTGACGTAGACAAAAGCAAGCCAATACGCCCAACAGCTCGTTACATTTGGCAATATATGGCACTAGCGGGCTCAGAGAAATGCCCTTAACATACTCGCGGAACCAAATTTACTGTGTTAAAGATAGGCTTTAAGAAGAGTCAAGACAATGTCTTGTTACCAAATATTCCAAGTTATACTAATAAAATTTTGCATAATAAATCACAAGCGGTAAATAGTTATGACACCTCAGTACAGACATTTCAGAAAGCTTGTAAATATAGAAACAAGTGGTCATCTGAGATAGATATAAACATTGGTATAAAGAATGTAAATTTTAGTGACCCTGATACATGGTGGAGAAAAGTAAACAAACTCCCCTTCAATTGTACAAAAGATACAAGATTGTGTTGGTTTCTATACCGCGTAAGTCTCAGAATATTGACAACCAATAATTAAAATAAAAACAAGTGATTTATACTCTTTCTGTGATGAACACAGTGAAACTTTTCTCCATCTCTTTTGCGAATATCGTCTTGTCTCCCGTTTCTGGCTCCTGTTTGCTAAATGTTTAAAACAAACATATCATGTAAATTTCCATGTGGACAAAATAACAGTCTTTTTTGTTTTTTGGGAAACACTCAGTCGGAAAATTGTAACATTTTTTTTAGAATTTTATTGAATATAATAGGTGCAGTACAGATCACACAATTACAGATGCTTTTTGTTCTAGTCAAGGAACAGTTAAGGTGTTAACTTACAGTGCTAATATGTACAAAGGTAATTTGACAATAGAGGAAAGATAATTGTAACATTAATCTGTTGATCATAATACACATTTAGCAAAAAGTTTGTTTAAAAAATCTCCATTTTCAAATGTTCGTAAACTCTATTAAGTTACATCCTGAAGAAAATACGGTACTTGTTGTCTAGTGATTTAATGTTATTCTTTGTAAATAATGAACACTGTATTGTCTCATGTGACATTTAATTACCGTGCTAGAGCAAAATAAAAATATTAAAAAACTAGCATGGCTGAGGCCACTTATGAAATTCGAACAAATTTTACTTCATATTCAAATCAAATCGCTTTTAAAATCAACAGCTTTTGGAGCACATCTATGAGACTGGGTACAGAACACATTCATAATGTCTAGTAAGTTTTAAGAGCAACTTGGCAGCCGGGCCAGTAAATTTTCAGACCAACTGGCGCGGCGGGCAAGCACACTTATTTGCTGAAGTTCGAACACTGCTACCAATTTATTATGACCGGATCGGAAATTATCACATGTGTTCTTTTAGTCTAATTTGTATCATTAAACCATTTGACGTGCTCTGTTGGTTATGTATGGAACGCCACTAGCGTCACCTTGTGACGGGTCATTTTTGAAACGTGACGAGTCATTTCTAACACGCTGACACGTCACTGATGCGTTTTACTTTTTAGTTCTTTAAAAGCAAACAACAACAGACCACCATTTTCTCACAAAAACAGCTTGTAGCATACCGTGTCTTCACTGAGCATTTGAGAAAAAGCACTGCCTTGCATAAAACACAACCTACACAATAGCCTGTCTCCACTGAGCAAGACTATATTACCTACTGGTACATCTTCACTGATCAAGCAAATAGAACCTACAAGGACTCAACAAGTGTAAGCACAGCATTGTGAAAATCACTCTAAGGTCACAGTGATCCAGTCCTTGTCACTATCAGCATTGACATCCTTTGTTTGGATAAACAGTCTTTCGTTTATAATACTTTTGACTGTGCATGTTATTCTAACGCAGGGGTGGATTATGATTCATTTAATCAATGCAAGTGTGCATGCAAACTTTTCCCTTATTTTACAAATGCAAAGTGGGGTTCCTGATGACCTTTTAGGCTAGTCAGATGTCGGGTCAGTTGGGGCGTAAACTGACTGACGTCGAAGAATACGTCATCGCTGACCAAACGACATTGGCCTATTGGTCGTACAGTAATGGGGCGGTAAATTGTCACACTTGGAAATTGCATTTCGAGTCAACTCTGACGCTCTAGGATGACCCGTAACGTGTCAGAAAAGACTCGTCAGAAGGTGACGCTAGGGGCGTTCTACAGTTGCGACCGCTGACGTGTCCAATAATGCATCTGTTCAATAATGCATTCAGGATTTGGTTTGCGCATGCGTTCGTCTTTCCGGTTCTACGGAATTCTGGATCCAAGCACTCAGTTTTTTATTTTTAAACTTTTTATAACAGCATCATTTGTGCCTCGTATCTTGTTTACCTTGGCAAAAAAGATAAAGGGCAATGTCGGTAATGAGGGTGAGAATCTTTCAAAGAGTACTGAATTGGATTATGTTTAAATGTGCAAACGTAGGAGATTTTGATGGCCTGCAGCGAAGCCTGTGTGAGCTTAGTTAGACAGTGACCTCAGTCTAGAGACGGTGTAGCTGCTATCGGAGCTTCATACGCCGGAAGCTTTTCGGTGAATTATGCCTCACACTGACTAAAACATCAAAGTCACGTTGTTATAAATACCTTTTGCGCATAGAGGGACACCTTAGCCACATCTGGCTGTTTTATCAGACGGATGGATGCGATATTGTGTAATAAAAAACCTGTCCAAAAATGCATCCACAGCCACTCCCGGCTGCTTTATCAGATGGATGGACGCAATATTGTGCAATAACACACCTATCCAATAATGCATCCACAGCCACTTGCGGTTGCTTTATCAGATGGATGGCTGGATGCAGTATTGTGCAGTAACACACCTGTCCAATAACACAACCAATAGCGTAAAGTACACCCTACAACATTTTATACTGGATGACTTATTGGACAAGTGTCTAATTGCGGAATAAGTCATCCATCCCAGAAATTAACTGAAGGGGTTTGCACACAACTGAGGATTGCTAGAACTGTCTCTTTTGTGAAATTTGACAACACAACAAATAGTGTCAAGTACACTCCACAAAATTTTTTAACATGTGGTGACCCCCTGTATGACTTATTGTACAACTATCTCATTACGAAATAAATTGCCCATCCCAGAAACTAAATGAAGCGTTTTGCATATATGCGAGGATTGATAAAACTGTCACTTTTGTGGAATTTGGCAACCTAGCCAATAGCGTCAAGTACGCACATGGTAGGAAACCTAGGAAAAAGTCGATTGACGCGTGCTACAATATTCCATAAATGTTTTAGCCTGGTCCAGTAAACGGGGGAAGAAAGTGTAAAAATTCAGCCTCTGATCAGCACGAGATAACGCACTAACGGCAAAAAAGATAAATATAGATTATTACATGGCAAAGTCGTTATCCCCCGTTATCTAGAGCCCGAGGGTGATAATTCTCCAAAATCCACGACGGCTCTAGATAAGGGGGATAACGGCTGAGAACATGTAATAATCTATTTATACAACATAATAAACGAGAAACATTGCAATGAATCGGTTTAACTTTTCTGACTCTCCACGGCTTTGTAACTACTCTCTATGTCACAGGCCCGGGGTCGGAGGTCGTGAGCTTTTAAGAAAAGCCGGGCTATTTTTGTCAAAAAATGCTTTTACTCAAATCCAATTGAAAACTTAAATATAATAGAAATAAACTGAATTTATAAATTGAGGTTTGCCAACTATTATACCTTAAAACACGTTTTTTTTTTCACGCTAAGCTTCGACCGGGAAATTATCGTCTGCTAAAGTAGGTTAACACTGGTAACTGAATATAATTCTCAAGTCAAAGATCCTGCCGACACGATACCCGCATTAAAACTGGAGATCGGTGATTTACAACTAAGAGGACATGAGAGAAAAATTTCACTGAATTAAGATATTATTTTTATTGAAATTATGTGTCTTATTTTTCGTAGCGTATAAGTACAGTACAATGCGGTTTGTTGAACATGAAGTTATTGCGCGTGCTCATTTAAGTATTCTATTTTCACTCTTGATGACGTCAGTGGTAAAGTCGGCAACTCCAGCGTTCTGGGATCGACTCCGTCCTCGGTTTCCTGCTAAAACGTTATTTCACTAGTGAGATAACTTTATGGGTTATTGCACGGTTGTATCTGCCATTTGACGCTAATATTGTGGTATAATAAGTAGTTAGGGAACGCTCCTAGAGCCAACATGTCAGCCATATGATTTGAGGAAAGGGCTTGCCAACAAAAGATAAAGAATTAATGGCAGTAGCCAGTATCAAGACTATCACGGATTAAAGTTGCCAGACAACATCACAATTTCTTACGCATTTCTAAAACAATACATGCTTAAAACTCTTAGAAAAATACTCACAAACACCACTGACCTTGTAGTTTCTCATCTTTTCCCAAATACGTACATCACAGATACTTTTTGCATCTAAACTTTATGAACGACAAACCTATTTGGATGCACTGCGATACATTATTAAGCAAAAACCGGAAGCCAGAGAAACGAAAGCCAAACGCATGCGTAAAACACATCCTGGATGCATTATTGGACAGATGCATTATTGGACACGACACCGCCATCCGCTGAGAGCCGTTCCTAAACCTAGCTGTCGGCTACTCGACCCAGTAACGCTTACCAGTATAATGAACATGTGATTGTTGCGCGTGCTCATTTTAAGTATTCTATTTTCACGTTCGATGACGTCAGCCGCTGAGTGGTGTAGTGGTAAAGGCGACGACTCGAAACTCTTAAGACCCGGGTTCGAATCCGGCCTCAGTTTCCAGCCAAAATGTTATTTAACTAGTGAGATAACTTTATGGGTTGTTACACGGTTGTATCTGCCATTCGAGGCTATAATAAACACATATAATGAGTTCGCACGAAACTAAAATGGAAAATGTCAAATGTAATTTCAAGTTCAATTTCGTATGCAAGGACTACACCTCGGAAAAACTGGACTGAGAAAACAACGATGAGGTATGGCGAGAAGAGCTTAATTGGTGTTCCTTTGATCGTCTTTTCATTAGTTGCCTAAAACTAATCAAATAGTTCTGTTATCTTAATTTGTATCCATTTCATCACGTCTGTTGCATAAACAACAAGTTTAGTCTGCTAGCAACCTGTATGATGTCACTGTTGATTCACTCGAGTTTTGCTTGGGATTTGAAATGATTTGAAGTGCTGTGACTCTTAATTTGTCTTCCTGTCTACTGTCCACTTATAGTTCTACTCTAGAAATAAACTTGTATGCACTGTGGTTACGGTGCCATATGTTTCAAAGAATATTATTCTTTCGTCCCGTCAAAAGTACAAAATCGTCGTCGTTTTCGGAATGCTTAACTGAGCATTAGAAACCCAGCTATCTTTATGAAGACTATATATTTAGTATACAGCTTTGCACCAAAGCTAACTGAGCATTAAATTATTCGCATGCAAATTATCAGGAAACTTTGTAAATACACATATCTGTATATCATCTTCATCTAGGTGAGGTACTTGACGCGTGATATTACAACCAAAACTTTCTGGGAAAACTCGTTCTAATTTGGAAAGCAGTCTGGTGTTGTCCAGGAACATCAACAGTCTGACAATTTCCGCGGTAATCAGTTTCCGTTCCCCTGTAAAGGGAGTCAAGAACTGGCGATTCCGTAAATGCGGGAAAATTACAGTGTTTTTCCTGATTTTTTTTATCTAGAATTTTGCATTTGTAAATGCAAAATTTCAAATTTTCGGGTTAATGCAATAATGAAATAAGAATTACGTTGTTACAGAATCGACAAGTTACTAATTCTATTCACAGTTTGAAAAAAGACGTTATTGAGGTGCATTTATAGTTGTTTATCATACATGATTCACCACAAATTGTGAAAGCCTGAATGTAATTAGGCTCCTCAAAACTCTAGATTTGCAACTAAAAGGAGATAGCCTAGCATTTCGAGAAAACGAGCTTTCTTATTATATGCACATCTTTGTTGATAACAAACCGGAACCGGGTGTGTACTCATTAGTGAATGTGAACATAATCGGGTGCAAAGGTATCCAGTCTAGCAAATTATCTTGGCACAGTAATTATACGTACATATTGAAAGTCAGAAATTACCAGGGATCTGTTTCACGAAAATAATTTGAAACGTAAGACACTTCGCAATTGCTGACAAAACTAATAATGAGTTCAGTTCAGTCCAGAATTAATTAGTGGACATTATCTCAGTTACTAGCAATTTTGTGTATGCTCTCATATAATTTGCGAGTGAGATTTAATTATTTTTCGCAAATAGTTGTGTGAAGCATTAAACCAAATTCCTGTCTATACTGTTTACTGTTTTAATTGTATTTACTTGCTGAAGCTACTTTTTGTTGCGTTCTGACAAACACGCTGACCTTTAATTTATAGCAGCTACTATTTTGAAATTGCATAGGCTTATCTGGACGTGGGTGTTTGGGAGGATGTCATAGTTTTGCCCGACCATAGGTGTAGCGGAATTTGACCCCCTCTGCTGGTTGTCACCAACTTATCCCTTCCCCCGCTTGTCGATGAATCTTCCAGTCCCAAATTGTCCCTTACTCGGAACTGATATTTTGAGACAAAGAACATAACCAGCGTTAAGTCTAGGCTTGGAAAGTGACTCAAAAGTTTAGTCAGAAACTTTGTCTTAGGTTTATTTCAGAAAAATAATTAAGTCCCATTTCAGTAAAAATTCTAAGCTCTGCTGAGATAATTTCTATAATTTCATGCATTTCACAGATTCAATGCAATTCCACACATGATGTATCAAAGAAGCTTATACGTGTAATTTAAACCATTGGTATCTACAATCCCTCTCAAATGTTTTCATGAAGAAAAAAATAAATTCTGAACCTGTCTCTCAAAATATTTAGTTATTAATGTGAAAAACTGAAGTATTTACACGGAACATTTTTTTCCAAAGCCAGATTGAGCTTTTAACATCGTTCCTATTTCTTCCGTCCAATTGTTGAACATGTTGCACTAATTCCCCCCTAAGGTTGGTAGAGTAGTTTTCTGTGCCCCTTTGGCCAGCACACTGAGTGAAATAAGTGCCACTGCCCAAATATGATTAAACAACCTGATCACTAAAGACTTAACTCAAGAGCACAAAATTTATAAAAATCCAAAGCAATTACATCCAATTCTGCAAATTTCACGGTTTTCATTCGCTCAAAGATAATCAAAGCATTTCGCAGCCACCAACACGATTTTCTTAAGTTGCTACTGCTATGTCCCCAAAAGGCAGATTTCTTAAGTAAAATCAGTAAGATTATTTTTTATTTTTAAGGTAAAAATCATATCCTGAACGCATAAAGCTGTTGAGGGGTTCAGGTCTAGAGATCATTACTTGTAAATAACCAAGTTTCTGGTCGCTGTCTGCTTGGGTGAGCCCGTAAAGAGCAGAGTCAGCGCATTTATTATGCAATTCTTAGCGGACAATTTTCGTCAAAAATTTTACCAGATAGTTTTCATCAAAACGGAGAAAAGAAAAATGGATTTGTGAAGACAGGATTAAGTAGTAGGCCTACCAGAGCCTCTTAAAAGACATTCATCTTCGAAGTGCCTTGAACAAATGTACAAAGTCTTATTGGTGAAACAACTGCCATTCACGTTGACACAAGAAGTTAGCTTTTCTTCCCACAGACGATTATGGGGTCTTCGGATCTTGTGGAATCTAATCCCTTTGCATTTCGCGTGTGTGGCCAAACAACCGGCCATGATTAGCAGACGACGTACTTGCCGGAAATTGCACCAGAAAATTTAGCCAGGTGTCGCCAGTGAATAATGACGTAAGGGCTTATGCATGAGATTACAGATTTCGTCCATTGAAAGTATATGGATTTGGTGGTCCATTTACTATAGTCTATGGATGAATCAAGGTGTCACGTGTGAAGTCTCGTTTTTACGTATCTCCGTGCCAAGTTAATGAATGTTATGAACAAGGTGGGCGATTAGGAATTGAACACAATAAAAAAACTTCAATAGTACTTAAAGGAGAATGCCACCCCAAAAAACAATCTGTTTTGTATCAATTTAGATCGAGTAGTTCTGCTTGATAACGGCAGGTTCGGTTGCGTTACCTGACACCTGACGGCCGACGGAGGTGTTGAAATTATCTAATGACGTAATTGGTTTCACACGCAGTCTGTTCAGCAACACGGGTTAAAGGTGTCAGCTTATCGCTCGAATTCATCGTTTAACACCAATAAATCAGCTAACTTCGACGTAAAACCCTTAAAAAATGCATCGAGTTCTTATAAAAACTTGTTGTTTTATTTCGCTGTTACGGATTTACTGGTATTTGGACACACCGCAGCCTACAAAGTTCGGCAGGCCAATTTACCAAGGTCCGTAGCAGGAGTTTGGGGTCTGTTCGAATACAAATTCGAAGTATTCTTCCGTGAAATACAGAAGGAGAACCTAGATCTGTGTTGTTTATACTTGTGATTTTTTGAGTTCTAAACACACAAAAGGCTTGTTATCCCGGCCAGTGGCTCGGAACCCGATCAAGCCCGTCGCGGCCGGACTGACTCGTTATCCCGGCCAGTGGCACGGAACCAGATCAGGCCCGTCGTGGCCACCGGGACTGGCACGAACATAAACCAGCTTGAGTTGGAAACTAAACCTCCAGTCACAAAAAGATTATAATAGTGTGCACGTAATTAATTATTTATGTGAATTAGCTCGTGACGAAACTGGAAATCTACTTACTTTTCGGGGGCCACGAAGTCGGGTTCCCCTTCCACAGACCGTCAGGGCAAAGGTTGTACAGTAACAATGATTTGAATAATGTATTTGTGTTTCTAAATAAAGATTCCCCTAACATGTGACAATAGCATATAAAATCGAGTAATTGTTTCACAACAGCTTTCTGTCAGCAAACACTGAATTAGCATGCGCTCACACGGCCTCGGTGCTCTGTCAATTACCGTTGTTGCCGGCACCAAAAGCCGGTAACGCAGTGGTTTATTTATTGCTGGCTTCTCAAAACATTTGCACTCACGAACACTCCAAGGCATTACAAATTGTATCCAATGAGACAGACTCTGTTTCAGTTTCATATAAGCTGCATTGGTTAGGATCATTTTAGGTTGAGAATAAGTCATTTTGAAACAGAACGCAGAATAATAAACGTCTACATTTCAACTCGCCGGAGCCAATCCCGACTTAGTCAAGAGCTCATCCGACGAAGGCTTCACAGATGGATCGTTAGGTTTTACAGGCTATCAGTTCGAACCGGAATACACTGATCAAGCAATACTAGAGAGGCGCCGTGAACATGCACAGAAGACGGAACGTATGGATAGTTCTTTGGTAAGCCGGAATTCGTCAGAGAAATCACTGTCGACGAAATGCCGGCCACAGACACGGAGATGTTTCACGTCCTCATACTTGCTATTAGCAGCATACCTTTCATTCTTCATTATCGCGAGTCACTTCCTAAGCATTTCGGGCTCTCGAAAAAGTCGAAAAAACGACATGCCCACTTTCTTCACAGCTTCATAGTTCGAACAAGCGGGAACCGATGCACCTCAATATAGCGGCATTCACTCTGCAGACGAACCACTGACGTCGCTTCGTCGCTTCTCACCTTCCTCATAGGTTAACGCGACACCTCTCGGCAAGGTGAGGTCGACCGTATAAGAGGCGATGTGGATATAGACCGATTAAGACGGTAAAAAAGACTAATTAAATCGGGTAGCATTCTCCTTCAAAATGAACTGTTTTGAACTGTATCTTACTGCTACGTGAGAGTCTTATTAAAGCGTTTACTCCGTTACGTTGCTCCAAGAATTCACTTCAAGTGGAAGTGGATAGGCACGAGATAGTGGAATATTATAATAGATTATGTTTGATTTGCAATGATGGTCATGTAGAGGATGAATGCCACTTCCTGTTGATTTGCAAGGGATATGGTGAACTTAGGTCACTTTTTTGAAAGAAGTTCAATGGAAGCACTCAACTCAAGAATCCTGTTCATACCTCCTCTAAAAGCTAATCCAGATATGTTTAGGTATTCTGCCCTTAAAATGGATTGACTGCGTGTACAAATGTGCTTGTTTAATTTCTGTTTATAGTACTTTGGGCCAGAGGCCTTTGATAGGGTCAGAGATTTCGTAAGTAAAATCAGTAAGATTATTCCTAAGGTAAAAACCATACCCTAGACGCGTAACGCTTTTAACGTGTTCAGTTCTTGTTACTATTTCTCGTAACTAGCCAAGTTTCTGGTTTACCCCAAAATGTAGAGTCAGCGCATTTATGACGGGAGGGAGAGCGAAAGTGGCGGAGACACAGAAATGGGGACGCAGAAACTATGAGTACCAAACGTTTGACAAAGTCAAATTAATTCCCCATATACTACTATGTACCTTCTTATGGGCTTGAGTAAGTAGATCCGACCTGAAAAAATCATATAACCAGTGTTGTTTTCGCTTTGGGCCGCGTTGAATACTCAACTTCAAATTTATCCGCTGGATATATTTAATTGTTGCGTGACATCAGGTGCATCGTTCAACACTAACAACGTGGCGAGTGGCACTACGACGTCATTGTTGCGTATATTCAAGTGTGGTAAATATATGATAACAGTTTTATTACTTTTAATAGTTGCTTCCGTAAGGAAACGGGGGGAAATAACAGCTTTTCTTGTAGATTGTCTGTTGAGGTTGCCAGCTATTAGATCACGAAATCCAGCGTCAGAAACTAGTTCTGTGATTTGTTTTTCTTTCGTACGAATTCACGTGTCGTTTGTAAAGTGCAAAATCCAAGTTGAACGTCTTTAGGTTTTGTAAAGACATGTTTTTTGTCATTTCCTACGGTATTACCAAAATATTCACATAGCCTATTTTGAAAACTCTTAACATGTAGGAGCAAGAGCGTCTTGAAATCTTTATTTTTCAACCTCCTGTGAGCTATTTTCATTTTTATTTCTGGTAAAATGATATTTTAAAAGTGATGTCCAAAAGAAGAGTTACTGACAATGAGTATGGGCAGTTTTGATATGAAAGTTGTAAAAAGATCATTAAAATAGAAAATACCTTTCTTTTTTGTTTGTTTGTTTGTTCGTGTTTTTTCTTTGCATTTCAGATTTCCTGTTGCAACGTACAATGAAAACATAATAAAGCAAATTCATCGCTTGTCCAAATATATACATCTTTCAACTCTGTCGGTGGGCACAAGATCAAGGCAGTGTATGATAACACCATATGCCCTATGTTGGACATTTTGTATTCATTAAATTGTGTCGATCGCTTTTAGTTGTTTTTGAATGACAGTACACGAGCAGTTCTTAAAATTTGTGTGACACACGCAGCTCTGCAGAATACGGTACCCCCGGTACTGAGATGAACCAACTGGTTTACGTGGCACTTCACTGCACTGATGCTTTCCCGGAGCGCACGGTGTTTATGTAGTCTCGGCTAGTTCCACGGTAATTAAAGGAGGAAATGTGAATCCCAGAAATTATGGTTGCGCCTTTTCGGAGTGCATCTTTATACTGTTGATGACTTTTGTTTAAGATACTGCCCTGTATTCATACAGTATAAAAAACATACCGGCTAAATCGTCCAAAGATGTGTTTATTGCACACGTATGTGCTTCAACCGATGCTAAAGCGCATGCTACTGCGTGATACCTGCATGCAGACTAGGCACGTAGGGAACCAGCGAGTAATCTCATTGGTTGCCGCCATCATTGTGTCATGGACCGTGGCGACATCTAGCGGATGTGTGTGCGCTGACGAAGTACGCGTGGCGTCAACTACCATGGCCGATTTTAGTTTGTCAAATTCAAAATTGTGAAGCGTCTTTGTTTAAAATATTGAGCAGTGTAATGGAAAAATACGCGTAGGCAAAATATAAAGTTAATCAAGAAAAAAATTGGGCAGAAAAGATGATATAAATTACGAGATATGCATCAACAGTAAGAAGGTAACTCAGCAATCAGGGGTTAGCAGGTGAAAGTTGGTAATCGGAGGGTGGAAAGATAAAGAACCTGGAGGATTTTGACCAGGGGTAGGCTCGGGGAGATAATAAACATAAGATAGATCTGCTGAAGATGAGGTAGGAGCAAAAACGGGGAGTGGGGCTCCCCTCAATCAAAAAGTTTGTGGGGGGAGATAGCTTCCTGGCTCCAATATTCCAGGTGTTAATATTACTTAATTAACAATTAATTATTATAAGTTTCAACACACAAACTATGTTTTAAAATAAAATTGAAAGCGTAAATAGACTCTCCTCCCCCAACCATCAAATAATTCCTACGCCGATGTCCCAGAACTATTATACTCTTACTCCATTCAAAGACGGGTCCAGATCTTTGTTTCGAAAATTTACACCTTACAGCATTCTACAATCAAGCAGGTGTGTCTGTGCCCAGTTACATGAAACAGTCCCAAATAGCTATTCAAAAGAGGCAGATCCAGGATTTTTTTAATATGGTGGAGGAGCGTATCAAAGATTTTTTAACTGGGGTGGTCCAAGTCAACAATTGAAAAATTTTAGATTTGATATCACTAAAGTCAATGCAAGATGGGGTCCAGACCCCTCTGACCCCCTGAGTTGCCTAAACCTTTTGCGCATTTGATTTGTTCTGTATTACGAAGTGACCTCGTTTAACCTATGACGTTTTCTAATACTATTAGTAAAAATTGAACCCTACTTATTTTCAATAATATTTAGAATTAGTCTTTAAATTAGGGACGTTGCATGAAAAGCTCCCTACTTATTTTCAATGTAGAAAACTCACAAATGCGCAGTGGATTTAGGGAACATAGTATAGTCACTGTTTCATGCAACCGGGCACTGGACCCCTAGCATGCGTGCCTTATAGTATCTGACATCAGTAGCGAATTTGGGTGGGTTGTGGGGAATGAAACTGGGGACAACAATGCACGGAATTGAAAATCAGCTAGAGATGGAATTCCTCCCTATAGTCCAATAAACCTTCATGTATGCCCCTACAAATCAGTCGAGATGCCTATTGAATACACAGTCTATTTAGGGTATTTTACGATACTTTGCAGCTCTCGGTATCCATTCACGTTTTATTACATCAACTATCATCAATAAGTTAAAGACATATCCAGCTTACGTCGGCAGGCCAACTTCAAAATAATTAACAAAAATCTAAACAAACGACATGGTGACTAAATGTAACGGGGTTTCCAAGGTAATACACCGTCGTAGGGCTCACTTTGCCTATAAAAGTACACTTCCTTCAAAACTTCCCATGGAAAATTATCAAGAAGGTTACCAAACCATACAAATAATATTCATTATGCACTGAAGTCCATACCATGATAGAAAATAATTGTGCACCTTGAACTGCAGACGAACGCAGGGAACAGTAAAGACATTAAGTTCAATTCGCCCAGCTCATCACTGGTTTACTGGCAACAGCTTCACTCAAAAACATCCTTTGTTTTAAACGTGATCATCATTTATCTTAATCAGTGGGGAATCGAAAAAAGCGTAAGTCACTATTTTGCAATTAACTGTTGTTGCATCCATAGGCAGTGCAAAAGCATCGTTGCTTTTTGGCCGACCGGAGTCGTCATATCTTGCCATATACATGTATGTTTAAGCACTCACACCCGCTAGACGTCTTTACGGTTCATGAAACAACTATGTCCTCCAGTGGCCGTTCAATGGGATTTCGCTAAATTTTTCTTCCTCTCTACGGTCTCTGTGCGGGGTCTTGATGTGGCACCGAACACTTCGGCTGCGGTCGCGGCCAATATGCACTAACAAAATATCAAAATCTAGGGCTAGGCCAGGCTTGGGAGCATTTTGTCGTTAGGAATTGCGCGTAAGCCAAGCAAAAGTGGTTTGCTTGTATTTGTGAACATGTTGAGAATGAAAAATTACCACTTGCTGGGCTGTAGCTACATTCCTCTTCAAGGTGGCGGCCCCCCATTGCAATTGTGCTTTGCTGGGTAGCGACTGAAAAATTGGCTGCGATTTCCTATAGCCCTCAAACAAGCCAGATTTTCAAAAAAATAGTTGGTTAACAGTACTTTTGAACCACATTTTTGGAATCGGTAGGAAATTTGATTTCAGAATCTAATGCTAGCTTTAGTGAAGCATTGACAAGGAAGTACTGTTTTGGGGGTGAAATGTGCCGATTTTGCGTTTTTCTGCCCCTTTTTGTTCGTCTTCCTTGCTTTTCAGTAGGAGTGAAAAGGTCAAAAATGCAAAAGAGAATAAATTTTTTGATAGACAAACCCCTGTGAGGATTGTTGTGTGCCCCTTTAGCACATTGGAAGCTCACAGTTGTGGAAACTGACAACTTCTAGTTTAGTTAGAGGCTGTCTTAAGATTGTTAGTTTTAACAGTAAAACGTGAGTATCTACCCATGCAATATCAGGTATCACTGGATCAGACTTGTGACTCGTTGAATCGACTGGTTGAGTTTCAATTCATGTGCCGTTTAGACCGTAACCACCGTCTCTAGCTGGCTCAATTAAGGCGGCGTATCTCCTACAGACAATTGAGCTATTCGACAATATTAACCTTACTAGAGGGCGCGCGTGTACTAATGGTGACAGATTAAGCAGCGAGCCCTTTAATACATGGTGAAATGGCTTGTAGCCGTGCCAACTGAATCTGAGAATGCTCGAAAAGGTTGCTTCTATGAGAGGAAGTAAGAAAGACTTTATCGAAAGGAAAGGTTGGTGATTATTTTAACGATAATTCCATGTTTACAATGCTGCTGCCTTTCAAATGAGGTACAGACCGATGTCGACTTCGCGGCATTCGCCTGTCGGTTTGTTGTGATGTCACGTGCACTAGAGATCTTTTCGTACATCAAAGCAGTATTATTAATGTTGGGAATGATTTCTAACAGGTTAATCAGTGACACTTACATCAATCAATGCTGGATATCTATGATGTCAACTCGATATTTGCTTGTGAGGTAAGATTACAATCCAAGCATACGCGACAAATATCCATTACGTCACTATTTGTTTACTCCCTATGTTTTGTCGTCAGGAAATCTTTTACACGTTGGCATGGAAATATATCATGTCTGTTTTCACCTGACCTTTGGTTTTTAGGTTTGAGCGCTAGTACCGTGCAGAGGAGATATGCATCGCTTCTGCAACCGTCCCTGCCTTGGACAAAAGTTGGTTTTACACAGTTGACTGCAGCTAACCAGCAAGATCTTCCTATCCAGTGCAGATCTGTTGTCAAAGCCAATTTTCTATATCGGAGACAAAGAACAAAGCCTTTGAAAAGGGACAGCGACTTTTAAAGGAAGGTATGTAAATTGTTCTGTTAATTTATTTATTCAAGTCCTTAGCGGGAGGTTGCCACAGGGGGACGGGGTTGTAAAATTTCGTGCAACTGAATGTGTGGAAATAACAATAATAGTGTCCGGGGTAAAGAGCATGGTGACGTAATTCTTAACCTTCATGAAGATATTTCAAGTTTCATGAAACTGTTTTGCTATCCATTGTAAACCCATGAAAATATGCTACATTTTTCTGAATTCTCCATGACTGAACAGTCTTAACCCTTGCCTTGAAATGGTGCAAGTCATTTATACGTACATATGATTGCCATTTTTGTGAAAATTGCATTTTTTCTGTGAACATCCGAGTGAGGTCGTATTTGAACGTATTATTCTTACCCCCAATACGCAAGCAATGAAGCCTTAGGATTTGTAATTACTGTTAAACTACAGAAAGATTTTCCATCATTTTTTAAATGACCGAAGTCTTCATATCTTCTGTTGGAAGAAAAATAAAAGTCTGAGAAACGGTTCTCTCAGTCTTAGACCACGAATGTGCTTGACAGACCCATGAATCTGTAATCGTTTTTTTCAAAATTACTAAAAGTATCAAAAATTAAAAGGCTTGAAAATGGGTAACAAAGTTTTGAAGTTGTCTCAAATAACTTGCATATTTTGCAGACAAGTGATGTGTTTAAAAAATGGTTATGGCTATGAATGAAAAATAGAGACGCAGTTCTATACAAATCAGTACTTGTTATATTATATACACCCTTACCTTCTGGAAATAGTAATTATTTAATTCTGTGTGAAATTGTAAAGCAGTTACCAAGAACAAGGGGAAAACTTTTGACCCATGCTGACGTAATTAATTATTCATATTTCAATATTTGTCCCCGGTTCATTGGCATTTGTAAGGCCACTTCAAGCCGCAACAGAGACAAGATTTGATACTCTTTTCTGTTCCCACAGCATGTCGTCCACACAGCAGCGGTACTGCATGGCACAATATACAAGCCAGTGGCCCCGGAGAAATGTAAATAGCAGTAACATAAGTGCCAGTGGATTGTTTGCGTGTAAAGAGGGACTATATCTGACTGCTACACCAGCTAGCCTCGTTGGTGAGGATGCCCTTTCATGGGCAATGTGTCATGTGTGGACAACAATGGCTTATTTTCTTTCCTCGAAGAAACGTGAGGAACTGAAGCTAAAGAAGACATACTAACACTCTGGTCTAGTCAAGGGTCAGATTTTGGGCACAAAGCGAGTCAAGTGATATCATGTTGTGTTTACCTTCAGTTTTAAGTTTTGCGTTAACTTGTCTATAACAAAAGTTCCACATGCAAGCAAAGTATGTTTTCAATCGTAGCTATCTGCTTGCACAAGATTCGAGAATAAAGAGTAGCCAGTGTGTTTAAAAACAAAATGGCACACTGAACAACCACATACATACAAAGGAACAAAATCCTATGTTAAAAATAATTGTATTTTTAATTTTTCCAATGCAACAGAGTCCATAATTAGGGATATCATGGGCTGACTTTCTGAATTGAGAGGTTCCATTCTCTCAGGTTATTGCCAAGGGACTGCTTTTAACTTTGTCGAAAGGTTTTTCACCACACCTAAAATGTGTTTCTGATCTCAACAAATAAAATTCGTTCTAGTTGTCTATATTTATTCCATTGCAATGTTACGAATTTACTGAATAGGTCATTCATGTTAATTAGGTAACTATAATCTGGTAGTCCTGGGGTGGGGTCCGCTTTAAATTAAGGAAACTCACTCATCTAGATAATTTTATTGGACATAGAATAGTTTTCAGTTGAAGAACAACTGCTGTGAAAAAGTCACCCTTGACTTCTTAGCGCCACGTCCCATACACCTCTTATATTAGGAGTACTTCCACCCAGGACAATATGTGAATATGTGCTGCTAGCCTACCATCCGGATCCCGGGTGAGTTTCTGAAAATAAACCAGTTATTCCGTGAGGTAACTGGTGAGGATAATATCACTGAGCGATGTCGATAGAAAATAATTACCAAGTAACGTGATCATGTAGTCTCTCAATTGAAATGCATAGAGCACACACACGGGGCGTGAGGCTTCGGCATCCTCACACTTTTTACACTTGGTTGACCCTTTTGACCGCAATTCTCCAAGCCTGTAGTATAATTATGTCTTTTTGGAAATTTGTTGCCACCTGCCGAAGAGACCCTGGAAAATAGCAATAATATGCGACGACGTATTTTGATAACAATTCCGTCTTCTTACCAGCTTTTTTCATGCAGACAGCGACTCATGCGCAATTCAATCACCACTAGTACTGCAGCGACACCGCGTCGAATATTCTGCTTATGTATTGGGTCAGCTACGACCGCAAGAGCAAAACTGCCACTATCGGTTATTGCATTACCAAGGTACCTAAACTACACGGTCAACGGACGCATGAACACGACTCACGGACCTGCAAACACCGTCCACTGACTCACAAACACGGTGTACAGACAAAATGAAGATGTCAGCTGACCCAGGAAGCCGATGAGTCCGTGACCCGTGTTTGGCGGTCCGTTAACCGTGTTTCCTCGTGAATATGAGTCCGTGTCCCGTGTATTTGGGTGCGTGGATCGTGTTTTGCGAGTCCGTTCCCATGTTTGTGAGTCAGTGGACGGTGTTTGCAGGTCCGTGAGTCGTGTTCATGCGTTCGTGCCCGTGTTTAGGAGTCCGTTGACCGCGTAGTTTAGGTATCTTGATTACAGTTGACTAATTTGCAAACAACTAACACGCTTTAATTGTATGCCTTTCAATACGTGGATACATAATTACGCATAAAAGTATCTTCAATTTCGCCAAACACCTGAATGCAACCAATCATAAGTAAAATAAAATATTTGTTTTCGTGTCTAGAGATATTTGTTGAACATGCGCTGTTTTGAATTTTGATTCAACCATGTATGTCATCGTCACGTCAATTAATTTGAGCTCACTATTCAATATGTGCAACACCCACACCCACGGGGTTTTGTAACGGATATTCGTCAATCACTTACCGCGTCGTCACGTGAGCAATTGACCTATCGCAAGCTCCGCCACCTTGCGAAATGTCGGAAAACAATAAATTTTACCCGGAAACGAGCTGCTTGTCGGGTAAAATGGCTACATGAAAAAGCAGGTATGTCAAGAATGCTGCGTTGTGACTGGTCAGTTAAGCCGTCACTCAAACTCCTGGCGATAGGTCAATTATACAGCGGCGTTACTAAGATAACGCTAATTTTCGGAAGTATATAATGTGTGTGCCATCACGAAACTCAGTTGTATATCGTTTGGTCTCCAGAAAAAAAAACAAAACAAGAGCGGTATCTTCCCCTTGAGTAATCACCTTTACGAAACAAGTCTTGTGGAGAACAACGACGGTTCGCCTTACGCGATGGAATCGTACAACAACACTGTCTTACCCTGGTATCTGACAAATGAAGTTCCGGAGATCGTGTCTCTTACGTTTTCTGTCATTGACTTGGTCATTGCGGCAGTAACGCTCATAGGAAACGCTATCGTAGGTTGGCTGTTTTTTACCAATGATCAGGTTCGATCAGAAAACATCAGCATCTTTGTGATTGCTTTAGCCCAAACGGACTTCGTGTTAGGTTGTTCATTAGTTCTTAGCGCGTTCAGGTCTCATCTTGTGCCTCTTCACTGGCGGTCGCTACCAGTCGAGGACATTTCAAGTCCAGCCGCATGCAAAGTAATGATGTATCCCACACTTTATGCGTTCACAGCCACGAACTACATGCTAACAATGTTGGCTGTAGATCGGTTCATCTTCATCAAATTCCCACTGCGGCATGAATTCCTGATGACCCGGCGCGTTTACGTAAACGTAGTCGTGGGTGGTTTACTGCTTGCGTTAACGATACCTGCTATCTTGTTAGCTACAGCGTCAGCAGACTTCCTGGAACAGAGGTGTGTTTTGGAAACCATAATTTCTAGCAAAGCTGCTCTAGACATTTATTTCGTTTTGACTGTATACATACCGATGGTACTAATAGTAACTTTTCACTCTTACGTCGCCATTTTGGCTTACAAACAGCGCAACAAAATAAACTCGTCGGATGCTTCCCAGTTGCTAAAGGGTCAATTCAAGATAACGAAAGCCTTGCTGCAGTTCGTGTTGTTCTTTATACTGTGCAACATACCAATCACCATAGTTGCACGCATTGTGCGATTCCCGTCAGGCAGCGAACCGGTGTGGTTTGTGGTTTTAAGATTTTCTGTTGTTGACATATTGGCTTGCAATTCCATGTTAAATCCATTTTTCTACGCGTTTAAGATAGACGTGTTTGGTAAAGCATTTGCCAAATTTATGTCATGCAAAAAATAAACTGACTAATATGATAACAGTGCATACGAAATATTTGCAGATCAGTGTAAGTATTCCTCGTAAAGTGTCACCAGTCGAAGTCATGTTTGAAAATCTACTTTTGTCATATTACTACCGTGGTGTCGTGCTATCAAAGCTCAAATCAACATTTGCTTGCAAAGACGTGATAATAGTATCGAATGTTTTTTTGGAAATGTGGTATCCGTTATGAAGCCAAAATTTAACGCCCCAATGAAAGGCGATTAGACGGTTTAACTTCCACCGGTATGCAGCCATTTCAACGTCATGAATCATCAAAAACACCGGACCATCATACACACGCGATGCTCTCGCATGTCTCCGTCAAGACAACACCAAAATCAGAGGTAGGACCAGGCAGTGATTTCATGTTGTTAGCAATAATGATAATCCATCGTTGGACGCTGAGAGGCAATTATCGTAAGCGTAAGGAGATTTCAAGCATCAACTGAGGAAGTATTCATGAAAAGTGAAACCTTAAGTCAAATATTTTGTTCCTTTTGATAAGGTTTGCATAGATTGTAAACAAATTTTTCAAACTGGACGCTAGCATTTAGTTGATATATTGTTTTTGAATGTACGGTGAAATAGTTTGTTTTATTTATTACATGGTCAGTGATGGTGATCACGGTGATCCATTACTTTGCAGTGAGGAGTCTTATTCTTTCAAGAACATTACCGGAGAGATAAAATAGAATTTCAACACCTTATAAGTGAAGCTGCTCTCACTTAGCGTTGCTCCAAGTGCAATTTAGTATATTATCGACTTCCTCCGTACAACGTGTACAACTACGAGGTTAATTGAACTCCCAAAATCTTGTAAGGATCATTGACCTGAAACTTCTCTGATTAGAAATTGCAGTACCTCCTACTTTTTCTCCGGAGAACTCTTCTTGATGAAATGTCGTAAAAATATTTTAATCTTAACATTTTCTCTATTGCACAATCATTCTCAGATGTTACGTATCTACTTATTAGCACGCGCAGCCGGGGTCTCTTATTATCGTGCCAATGGCGTTTGAGTTGTTTTTACTGTTGTTAAAATCCCGTAGTAACTTTATTTTGTTCTTTGTTTCAACTATTATCTGTAGGCCTATGCCAACCATATTTCATGCTATCGTTGTTTTTATTGTTATTGCAACGTTGTAGGATGTTGTGCCGGTACAACTTCGCATGATCTTCATAATTTTCTTGCCATAATAAAACCAATGTCAGTGTTTATACACTGTGGTATCCACTATTATTGTTGTTATTACATCATTGTATTACCATTATTTTGAATTATTTATTATGACAATGTCGTGATCTGTTTCGAAGAATTGTAATACTCATATGTATCACCATCAATCAGCGTTCCAAATACGCGCTGGCCCTGAAGGTCACTTATTTCATGCGTAAGGCGTAAAATACCTGGTCTCGTGAAATATCTTTCCTGTCGAAGACGGCAAAGCACACTATAAAATTAGCCTAAAAATAGAAGTCCACTAAGTGTGTGATAATGTAACGATTTTGGTTTATTGTGATTGTTTTGTTAGACATTGGTTAATGAACTGTAATTGATCAACTTCAAATCAGTCACCATCGGTTAGGCTTGCGCACATGCTGCAGTGTCAGCACACTTTGCGGGTTTTGATCATGTTGATGTTTGTTTTATTGTACTCTGTAAATTGTATTATGATTACTTAGGTCAATAAACCTATCATCTCCTCCCCAACCTCTGTCTGTCTGTCTGTCTGTCTGTCTGTCTGTATGTCTGTCGTCTCTCTCTCTCTCTCTCTCTCTCTCTCTCTCTCTCTCTCTCCCTCTCTCTCTCCATCTCCCTCTCTGTTTGCGGGAAGGAATCCCGTAACTAGGTAGGATCGGGCCTGACAGAATTTTCCTGGCACCGGAGAAGCCTCTGTTGAATGGCAAATTAGTAAAAAGATCTTTCAAAAAATGGCATAATGTAGCCTTTATACTTATAATCGATTCTTAAATTTAAAATGTTTCCGAATTTCATTTTCTGGCCTGGGCGTCGCCTCACGTTAGGTCCGTCGTGAAAAGACACTCTTGAATCTATGAGACGTTTCTTCGCTTGAAGTGCTCTTTATTCCAGAATATGTGATAAATACTCGGTTGGGCAGTAAGCAATATCATTTATAGTCGATATTCGAGCTTGGATCGAAAGTGTAATGAGTTAAAATAATTAACGCACACCTGTTTTGGCCGAGGACGATGATCCCGATGAAAAAGGTGTCCTGTGTGAAATAACGTTGCTACACTGAGCATACATTAGGCGCTGCTTTTAGAAAGGTTATCTTGTCTTACGAAATATGCCATAATGATGTTGTAATTTAAAAAAAAACAAATAAAAACACGAAGATTGGAATTCCTGTTTTGTCCAGAAAATTCAGTTCGTAAGACTCGGATAAACATGAAGTGTTCAAAATGAGGAAAGTCCCAGTTAAGTGAAATAATTAGCGAGAATCAGGACACGCATTAAAAAGTCTAGGATCATATTACAAAATCACACGCGGTGGGAAAATGACCAATCACAGCTACAATGGGTAAAAATTGTAGTAAAATAGTTACACTTTCTTGCTAAGGAACATGAATGCGTCAAAGACAACATTTCAGTGCGCCATTTAAAATCTTTGAATGCGCCCTGGGCACGTGACGCGCTCCGAAAAGGAACCTTGAAAAACAATCCTTGATAAACAATGACCAATTTATAAAGTCTGCTGTTTTCTATAATGAAGTATATCAAGGAACTATCAAAGGACTCACATATATATGTAATAAGAATTACTTCATGCGTTAACGGGATCAACAAATATCCTGCGTGAATTGAAATAAGGTTCCTACCAAAGCATATAAGAAACAAAGTTATCAATTCGTAGGCCTATCAAAAATGTCTTGACAATTCACAAAGACTAAAAATGTCGAAAAAATATTTCCTTATCGAAAAACTTGCTTGTTCGATCTGAGGCGGTAAATTAATGGCCTTGGTATCTTAGGCAACACTTACATGTACGAAGTTATTATTCTATTTTTAAAACGTTTTCGCTAAACTGCATGCATACTTGACTTAAGTTTGCTCCCGCTTTGATTGATTGCGTTTCTAATGTCAAATAACAGGATTTTTTGTTTTCACAGTTACATTGCGTGAAAGACGATTCCTGCTCATAAATAGTTAACTTTACGGCAAAATAGCTGATAATGTCAAAACTGAAAATAATTTAACGGTACCCGAAATGTGATTTTACTGTGGCTGGCACAGTAGACCCCTAAATTAGTGATATGGCATCGATTCTGGTTCAAGATTTAATGCTGCCCTCATTTCTTCCAACAAATTATGCAGTGCACTTGCCAATTTATACATGCGCGCACCCCGCCTAAAATATAGGGGTCTCTGAATTTTTCATTATTTGGGCCTTTTACTGAAAAATACTGGGACTCAGAAAAAATAAAAACAGGGGTTTTACGCTTAGACCTACGAATTGTGCATTCGCGCCGAATTCCTGTGGGCTTTTGTCTCGTTTTCTCGGGCATTTTGCTTCTCTGAGGCGAACTTTTTTGTCCACTTCGCCACATGGCAGGGGCTCGTTCGAGCCTCCCGAGCCCCCTGGGTGCGCGCATGTTATATAGACGTGTAAAGATGACTGATTTTCTAAACCAAGAATTTTTTGCAGGCCCATTAACGAAATGGACCTTACCTAAAATTGATGCGTGGAATAATTTGAAGAACTATTACCCCCTTCAATTTTCTGTGTTGAGGTAAAGTTGATTCACGGGTTGATACACCAAAGAATCCCAATCAAAAGTTTTCATTACCTATATGATTCTTGCTTAGCAGTGAAACATAGTTATACCAGTTCTAATTTATTTAGAAGACAGTAAATGTTTTAGTAAAAAGTATTTAGTACAAAGTGAGAGTGAAATCGCTTTCAATGTCGACAACTTCAAAATAACATCAACAAAACTTGGAATAAAACATGATTACAATCTCTTTTAAAAGTCTAGAACAAGAAAACAGGTGCTGTACAACTGGATAAAATATTAGAGCCAAAAACCTAACATAAATGGAGTCACAACGGTAAGTCATAAACATTTCTATACAAAGTCAAAGCAAAATCGCTTTCAATCAGTCTTGAACACAAAAACAGATGTTCCTTGACTGTGAGAAGCAAAAAGCTATCATGTCTGGGGCCACGCATGAAATTCGCACAAATTTTACTACATATTGCAACCAAAAGCGCTTTCAAAATCAAGTCTTGGTAAATAACATATTCATTATGTCTAACGAAAACCTTGGAGACAAAAACAGAAGTTCTTCAACTTGATTAATTACAAGATCCAAAAAGCTAGCATAACTGAGGCCGCAACTGAAGTAACAAATATTCTGATACACAGTCGCTTTCAAAATCTACAATTCTGTAAGTCTATATAGTTGTACAAAACATTTCTTAATGTCTACTGAGAATTTACAGTCCATAAATAGACGAGCTTTTACTTGATTAACTACAAGAGCCAAAACACTAGCATTTCTAGGTAACAATTTGAAAACGTCAGAAGCATGTGTGTCAATTACCTTGAACAAGACTTCCACATACAGCAACGCAGCTGCAAATAAAGAAAATAATAAATTAAACAGTACACAAAAAAACAAGAAATCAGCACAGTATGTTTTCAAGAATTTTCAATAAAGGGACAAATTTCCACTACTCTTTAAAGAGGCAAGCGAAGGCTCGTGAATAAAAGTGATGCTTCTGGTAAGCAAAGTATTACCGTACGACTGCCATTATGCATGCCGGTCGTGACAACCAGGCTCATCTTACAGGCTTCGTTACTGCCAAACTGATGAATCATCCATCATCATCAGACATTTCATTTTAACTATACTGTCAATAGTTTTTTACCTAACCTTATAGGCTTTATTTAAGAGCATAAATTAATGAATTAATTATCAACAGCGTAAATTAAAGTTAATTTACATGCGTAATTTGCGCGCGTAAATTAAATTTAGTTTAATTTACAAACAATAAATTTACGCCATTAAAAGTTCGTTAAAATAAGTTTACGCGACAAAGAATAATTTACGCCATTGAAAGATTTGTGCCGCAACGAATTAACTTACGCCATTAACAAGAATTAATTTACGCACGTAATTCAACACAGTTTCAATTTATGGTTGTTTTTTCGTATTTTGTATTTTGGTCTTTACCTATTACAAATCTGCAATAATGTGGGGTCACTGAATTAGTTTTATCCGTTACAGTCGTCCTAAGTAAAGGCACCTCTGGCAAAAAGGGAAATTCAAATTGGTTACGAACGAGTCACCTCTAATTATATTAATGATTAAAATTCTTCTGCAAAGGAATTAGTTTCGTTACACGAAGTCTTTTTATGTTTTAACGACTTTAATTCTATTTCATGGTTTATTGATTTTCTGACGTCCTAATAGAAGTAAACGATGTTTGCCTTCTACTCAAAAGTTTCAACGTTAATTTTGTTCTTCTTGTAAGTTTTATTTTGATGCCAATTGTGTATCCTATGGAACCAGAAAAAACAAGTGGTCATCGACTTCGTTTTTGAGCTATTTTAGTTCAAACAGCTTCACATAAGAATGCGCAATTTCAACTTTTCAAAAGTGCATCAATTTCCAGATCACGATTTTCCCGCTGCATTTCACTTGATGGCGATTATGTTACTTTGCTTTGAATATGAAAAAAGTTTAATTGGTAAGTAGTTAATAAGAAGTTACTTATTTAATGAATTCAAAATTGCCGTTTGAAATAAGTCGCGTTGATGGAACCTCGGCAGTCATTGGTTAGCTTTACAACAAAGAAAAAAATGGCGGACTGTGAATGATTTTTTGCCTTGTCATGCATGTGAAGTGACAGGAAATATTTCGTTTCTGCAGTAATGTTTAATAGCCGAGTGCTCGAAGCACATACAGTGCCGCACATCTGGCCGACTTATTCGGTGTGTTATTCATACTGTTTAAATACAGGACAGCAACGAAAACAAAAGTCAGCGACAGTAGCAAAATGCGCACTGAAAAGGCACAGCCACAAATTTCCAGTTGAACATATCCCAATTAGGCACTGATTTGTCCATACACCAGACCACACACTATATCCATATTTCACTTCCTGTCCACCAGTTATGCCAGTTTGTTTAGGGTAAAGCGCTATCTGTTGAGAATTCGACCAGCCAATCCCGAGGAAAATTAAATGGTACTTGCTTGTTCCCCCTAGCGGACACACAAGCAACCATGAGTCAAGATTAAGGCAGCTCAAGGAAGCCTAGCGACATGATCCAACCCTAGAAAAGCTATGGGCGAAAGTATACGCCAAGGCTGAGCTACAAATCAAGTGCAGCGAAACGTACACGATAAAGGTTCAACCGGACTACGCTATCGACTGGGTCAAGAACAGCCAAGGTGATGTGATAAAAGAAATGGTCGGTAGTGCCGAGTAAGTTACAGAAGTCACTGTTAAGGCATACCCATGAGTCTGGTCGAGGAATACACATGATCGTATTACCAACATCTTCTGTTTTGAACGCTAAGAGTCGCAGTGACCAAGCTCTGCACATTTTGCAACTTTTTACAGATCATGTCGCAAAATGTGTTAGGAAAAACCATAAGGGTGGGATCGATACCAGACATGGAGAGGAGTATAGGATTTTCACATGTTCCTTTTCGGCAGGACAGTGAGGATCCTGTGCAGATCGTGAAAGAGTCATAATCGTTGTACTCAAAATCGAACCTTAATTCATTTTTGACATTTTGCGTTCTATTTTTGTGCGAGCGCAAGGTATGTTCTATAATTCTCTGCAAAAGTACATAATGGTTTGCGTGAACGATTGTCCAGTAGTTTGCACTTAATGGCCCCATTATTAAAACTATAAGTTTGAATCTGAGCTCGAAATTTCGAGTTTCTATCTCTAGCTTGAATGTAGAGGTCATCGAGTGCAAATGGAGAGCCGTTCACCTAATTCTAAATATACTCGAAACGCTTATTGAGCATTAGCCAGCCAGCTACCTGTATAAAGACTATATATTTAGTTAAGAGCTTTGCAACAAAGGTAACCGAGCATTAAAAGTATTCTTATGCAAATTATCAGGAAACTTTTTAAATACACATATTTGTACGTCATCTTTCATCCAGGTGAATTACTTGACCCACGACATTATAACCAAAACTTCTAGGAAAACTCGATCTAATTTTGCAAAGCAGTCTGGAGTTGTTATCCAGGAACATCAGCAGAGTGAAAAATGTTGCGGGAATCAGGCTCCATTCCCCTGTAGAGGGTGTCAGGAACTATTGATTCCGTAATGGCTGGAAAAATTACGGTGTTTGTCCTGAATTTTTTTATCTAGAATTTTGCATTTGTAAATGTAACCTTTCAAATTTTCGGGTTAATGCATTAATGAAATAACAATTATGTTATTACAGAATCGACAAGTTGCCAATTCTATTCACAGTTTGAAAAAAAGACCTTCATGGGAGGTGCATTTATAGGTGTTTATGTTATATGATTCACCAGAAATTGCAAAAGCCTGAATGTAATTAGGATGCTCGAAACTCTAGATTTGCAACTAAGCACAGTTAGTCTAGGATTTCGAGCAAATAAGCTTTCTCATATGTACATCCTTGATTACAACAAACCGGAACCGGGTGTTTGTTGATAGTGAATGTGAACATAATCCGGTGCAGAGGTTTGTTTTGGATGTAAAGCTACCTATTCTGGGAAGTCACTGTTGTCAAAGTAATTGTAGGTACTGGGGACAAGGGTTCTGTTTCATAAAAATGACTTAAAACGTAAGACCGAAATTTGGTATCACGCTCCCACGTTGCTGTTACGATGTAATCAACGTGTCACTTTTGGTCTGACCTGCTGCGCTATGTTTTATGTTCAAAAGGCCGATACTAGATATTTTTAAGTAGTAGCAACCGGTCACCTACTTTATTGGGCATTTTTGTGACACCCTCACTGACTATAATCACTCTTGTTGTGTTTTTCAGTGTCTTGGTTGGCATGTATGAAATGATTTCATAGCAAATGATTACACCGCTTCATCTTACATACTTTTGATCTCGCAATCTTTTTAAGAATGAGACCAATTTTTTTTTGCTCAGCTTCAACGTTTAGACACGAAAGTGCAAATTGTTGGAGACCACAGGAAGAATAGATGCTACTGGGAGAAGAATAAATATCTGGTGGAAGATTCTCTGAATCTCGAAAAAAATGCCATCATGGATAAACAAATTCATGATTTTAACAGTGTGAACCGTGATGCGACATTACTTAACGCCTCTCTTTAAAATTGAAATGAAGACATGAGTTAAAGTGCTGGATGAAAATCTAATCATGTTAATCACTAGATAGAGACCAGCATCTGATAAGTTAACTCTACATATTCCCAAATCACAATTCCAAATGCATTTAATTTAAAATGTCTTGTTTTCACACTGGAAGACAGCAACGGTGTTTTGAATCAAAATATGAATGCCATAAGTCAATGCTGTCAACGAAACTAGGATTCACCCTTTTTTAAGAAGATACTGAAATCTTGTTACTAATATTTTTAGAATATTACCAAGCAATCATGAGTACATTACAGTCGAGAAATAGTTTGTAGACATTATCTCAGTTACTTGAAATTTTGTGCATTTTCTCAAATAATTTGCACTTTTGCTCAAGCGAGATTTAATCATTTTTCCAAAATAGTTGTGTGGAGTGTCTGCTGAGACAATTTCTATAATTCCATACATTTCACAGATCCTATGCATTTCCACAATAGGTTTATCAAATAAGCTTATACGTGTAATTTAAACCATTGATATCTCCAATCCCACTCAAACGCTTTCTTGAAGAGACAATTAATTCTGATCCTGCCTCTTGCAATGTTTTGTTGTTAATGTGTGAAAACTAAAATATCTAGGCGGAATATTGTTTTCCAGAGCCAGGTTGATCTTCTGAAATCGTTCTTATTTCTTCCGTCCAATTTTTGAAAATGTTGCACTAATTCAAGCCTCATCCAACAGTGTTTGTTATGTTTTTGTAATAAAAAGAAGCAGAAACGTATAAAAGAAATGTAAAATATATTGACAGGAATTAAGAATGACGTCACAAAAGGGTTTTAATAGGTCTGGAAATTCATCGCAGATAATTTTGCTGAAACTCTACATCACTTTTCTTGTCTTCATGACAAACAACACCAACTTTGTCATTTTGGCTGTCATCACGCAAAATGGAATTCCTACAGAGTGCAGTGACATCAATCTTTAATTGTCGAACTGCCGTTCGGCCAACAATATTCAAATCTTGTTTGCTTACTACTAATTCAATGTTTGCTGTGTGCTGCAAATCGGACTGTAATGTTGCGTTTGTACCTAAAATTCCCTGAACTGGTAATGGTTTTTCATTTCCGCGAAATACTGATTGTGTGATGGAGATAAAACAGGTTTTCTACGTTTAAACCAAATCTTCTCCGAAATGAAATTGTCCGGTGATCCAGTATCTACGTCAAATGTTTTTTGCCGCATATGTGAGCAACAATCTGAATTGGATCTCGATCCGAAATGTGATTAACTTTCTGTTCTGGCCTTGCTAAAATACTGCTTACTTTATCCCTAGCCTTTCTTTTGCTTAGACATACAGCATCTATATGATCTTTCTTGTGACAGAAACGGCATTCAGTCTCTTTAAAACGACAATCCATAGCCGCGTGGTCTTTTTTTCCACAACGGGGACATGCTCCCTTTGGAAAATGCCTAAACTTCTGTATTTTGCCCTGCCTGCTTTCTTCCCTCCTTTTCTTTTGTAACTTAAGCACAGGATCTCCGTAAACCGTTTCTTTTGCAATTTTGGACGCCTCTTCAATTTCTGTTGCTATTTCTATGGCTTTCTTAAAAGATAATTCGTCATCTTTTATTTTGAAAAGGGCTTTTAGGACTGCCTCATTATTAATTGAACAAATGAAGCTAATTCTCATAGCTTCGTCCTGAGGATCCTTTATTGTTGGAAAATCGCATTTTTCAGCGTCTTGTCGAATACGAGCTGCTAGCTCCTGTATCGTCTCACCTGGCTGTCTTCTTGCGTTAGACCAAAATTTGAATCGCTCCCGGACTACAAAATACTTCGAATCGAATTGATTCTACATCAGTGTTGTAATTTCATTGATTGTCAGGTGATTGATATACTTGGGAGGTGTCTGCTGCTCTGCCAAAGTTGCAAGCAACTTATAAACTGTAGACATCTGATTCGTCAAGAAAGTTTGTGAAAGTTTCTCCATAGGTATGGAGTGTGCCCCTGCAAATGTTTGTGATCTGGACCAATAATCCTTCCAGAGTTCCAGTGAACTGTCGAACGCACCAAAAGTTGGCGAAGATGTCGTTGGTTGGTGCATCAGCCTGCTAGTTATCATCTCAGCAAAACGCTTAGGATTCTCTTGCTGTTGCTTGATTTGTTGTTGTAATAACGAAATAATGCCAGCCCACTCACCCATCTTTTTATATCCTGCCAACTATGCCAAAATCTGTTATGTTTTTGTAATACAAAGAAGCAGAAACGTATAAAAGAAATGTAAAATATTGACAGGAATTAAGAATGACATCACAAAAGGATGACGTCATAGAAAACTATTACATCACAACAATGTTGTCCGCTAATGTTGTTAGAGTAGTTCTTTTGCCGCCTTTGTACAGTACACCGAGTGGAATAAGTGCCACTGTCCAAACACGATTAAACAACCTGATCACTAAAGACTATACTCAAGGGCACAAAATTTACAAAAATCTCAAGCAATTTCATCGGATTCTGCTGATTTTCCGGTTTTCATTCGTTCCAAGATAACAACGCATTTAGCAGTCCCCCCGGTACGAGTGTCTTACGTTACTACTACTGTGCCCCCTAAAGACAGATTTCGGAAGTAAAATCAGTAAGATTATTTCTAAGGTAAAAATCATAGCCTACGCGCATAACACTTTTGAGGGGTTCAGGTCTAGTGACCATTTTTTGTAACTAACCAAGGGTTTGCCCCTAAACAGCAGAGCCAGTGCATTTATGACGTATGAGAAGTAGTATTATACCACAATATTAGCGTCAAATGGCAAATACAACCGTGTAATAACCCATTTAGTTAACTCACTAGTGAGATAACATTTTGGCGGGAAACCGAGGCCGGTGTCGAACCTGGGCCTAAAGAGTTTGAGTCGCCGACTTTACCACTACACCATTCAGCGGCTGACGTCATCGAACGTGAAAATAGAATACTTAAATGGGCACGCGCACCAATCGCATGTTCAGCAAAGGGCATTGTACCGACATCTGTACGCTGTGAAAAATAAGACGCATAATTTCCATAAAACGATATTTCAGTGCAGTGAAATTTTTCTCTCGTGTTCCCTGACTTGTAAATCACCTATCTCCAATTTGAATGCGGGTATCGTGCCTTCGTGATCTTTTGACTGGAGCATTATACTCAGTCAGTACTAGTGGTAACCTACTTTAGCAGACGATATTTTCCCGGTCGAAGCTTAGCGTGATAAAATGTGTAGTAAGCTATAATAGTTGCTAAACCTTAATTTATAGATTCACTTGATTTCTATTTTGTTTAAATTTTCAATTGGTTTTGAGTAAAAGCATTATTTGACAAAAATAGTATTGCGGCACGAGATTACCAGAGGAACTCTCCTAGTATATGAAGTGAATGTGATAGGGGGTCGGAATGCGGATCCAGAGTTCGGATAGGTGGGCTACCGAAAGCTCAAGGGAAGAAAACTAACGCAAACGAGGCTGGCATCAAGGCTGGTTATCACCAATCATGATTATATCCCGGATCTTTTCCTCGTTCAACATGCTACTATCTCGTTTTAGGCTTACGATTTCTTGGGCCTTTAACTGTACTTGTGTATTTTGATGGCATACTTTCAACACTTAATGAACCAAATAATCCAACAAAAATATTTTTTGTGAAATAAAAAATGAGTGCCGAATGTGCTACTTGATATTCACTACAGGTAAGTGGTCCTCAGAATTAAAGGTCCCTCTCCTTAACTTCTGTATAGATTGAGAGTAGGAATAAAATTCGCATGGGTGCGTTCGTGTGATAATGGACCCACGTGGTTTGGCTGAATGCGAACATTTCCATTGGAATTTCACTTGCGACACCTATTGAATTTCGAGTTCCCCATTAAGTTCTTTTCTGATAATATGTGAAGTCGTTAAATGTCACGCAGCTTTCTTGGGCACGGTTCATGCAAATGGACATGCAAATGAAGTCAATGTCTCCACCTTGCTGTCAAAGGGTTAGGGCGAACATGTCGAAAAGACCCAGACTGACATTTCGCAGACTGTAGTAGTTATCTATTAAACACTCCGCATGTGTACTAAACATGATGTAAACCTTTATTGACGTGATGTGCTAAACCCCACCTTTGCCCTTGAACCTGTATTCATATGTTATGTTCGCATGCGGGAGAACGAGGAAATGCCACTTTTGCGAAGCCATCGAGTTGATTTTTGACCACATTCGGGTGATTAGTCAGGTAAGGCAGACGTATGTTGTTATGCTCTTCTGTTTTCTTGGTTTTGGGGCTAAATTTTGCTATTAGGCTAACTTACTATCCATAAACTCTATATCTTGCAAGACAATTGCGTTCGCTGGATATAGTAAATATTTTGGGTCTTGACTTTACAACGAACTCTGCGTTTACATGCATTGCTCCTTGAGTCCAGGACCACAAATTCAGTTCATATTTTAAAATAACATATTGAACCTAATTACAAACATGCATTGGAATATATAATTACAGACTCGTTCATGGGCGAGGTTTTTTTTTGAAAAATTTGGGCATTTTGCCTGCAATCTTTAACTTTATCGCAAGAACTCAAAAACCTTGTCGCTTGAATAAAAAACTGCTGAACATCAAGAAGTAGCTCTGCGTAAACGACTGACATGGATGGTCCTTTAGTTTCAATGCCGGTGTTACCAGCTTTCAATCACTGCGGTAAACCTGCACGCTAATGCTTGACTTTTATAATTAGTGTATATGTCTTCTTCTGTAGGCCAGTACTCGAAAACGTCACCACTGAAAATGTGGATATTGGAAATTGCTTACGTCTTGCTGTTGGCGAGCTGCGCGCTTAGGTACTCTTTCGACCAAAGTACAACTCTTCCCTGGACGGACGAATTAGTCCCCACTCCTGAACCAGAAGAGACTCTTGTGGATGGAGACGAAAACTACGGGTTTGAAGGAAAACTACACTCTGACGATGTGCACGGCGACGAAACGCTGCAGTTACGACTGGAAGAACAAGAAATGACTGAACAAGACGAAGAAGTGGTCGCAAATGAAAGTGGCGAAAGAACAGAAATGGACGCACGTGCAACGAAAATCTGTAAGTGAATATACATAGAATAACAAGTTAACAACAGATTGCCTTGATGACGTAACAGAACGTGTTCAGCTGGAAAAATACAAAATGTAGCATATGGGTCTGCCTATAATGGCCAACTGAAGAACTGGGACTGGTTAAAATTTTTGTTATATATTCCAAACTACCGTTCTTTTTGGAGGGAGGAGGTAGCGAATTGTAACCACTGGCACCTTTAATCAGCTCTCAACTATACACTAAAAAAAGAGAAAGGTATACAACTGTTATCCAATATGGCCGCCTGTCTGGCACTTCCGGAATAACTACAAGCATGTCAAATCTGAGTGTAATTTAACTCCAACATTTTATCTGCGAGAGCAACACGTTCACTAGTTGCAGCATTTGTTGACATCGAAACCAGTAATTACCAGGAACATTACCTTGATACTTCTCAATGAGCACGCTGATTTGGTCAAGAAAAATAGGTCAACATTTCAAGGTGCCTTCCAATTGTTTTCCGTTCGTCCAAATCATTATGCTTGTAGAGTAATTATTGTAGCCGGTTATTGTACTGTTCACTTTGTTTGTATTGTTGCTGGTTTTAGTTGATGTAAGCGTTCTGAAGATGTTGCAAGCATGCGCATTAGCAGATGCCAAATGGCACATTTCTCGCTCTGCGCTTTAGCGTGAACTAGGAAAATCTGGAGGTATTGATGGTGTTTATTGGTTTCGATGTCCACAAATGCTGCAACTAGTGAACATGTTGCTGTAGCAGATAAAATGTTTGAGTTAAATTACTCTCAGATTTGACATGCTTGGAGTTATTCCAGAATTGCCCGCCAGGCCATATT
This sequence comes from Phoronis australis, assembly GCA_002633005.1. NCBI lineage: Eukaryota > Metazoa > Phoronida > Phoronidae > Phoronis > Phoronis australis. The sequence goes on from NMRA01000267.1 coordinate 327,924, forward strand.
GGATAACAGTTGTATACCTTTCTCTTTATTTAGTGTATACTTGAGGGCTGATTTAAGTGCCTGCGATTGTAACGTGGATATATTTCTCGCCTGTGCCTAAATCCGAAATGTCACACGTTAGTTATGTGAAAGACGATACACATGAGAGTTGTTGGATTTACCTACATTTTATCTCAGTTCAAAGTTAAATGTATTTGTAGTTCTAAATCTTTATAAAGACTTATACTCAAAGGTTTTTGGCTCTGTGTAGAACTTAATGAATCAAAACGCAGACTTCAACTACCAAACCATAGCGTCAAAGTTTACAACAATTACACGTAGTTGTGGAGTTATTTTGAAGTGGTTGTCAAATCAACGTCGTTATCGAATGCATTACTGTCTGGAGCGTGACACAACTGATTGGTCATGGCAATTAGAAAACTATTAGGTGCCACTGAAATGACCCATGGAACTGCACAACGCAAAACACCGTATACTCTACTTTTAGGTGGTTGTACCTACTGGACCAATTGGCTGGATCAGGATGTTTCGACTGGAACTGGTGATTGGGAGACCTTGTCGGCATTCGTGAGTTCTTAAAAGCCTTCATAGTTAAGTTCAATTTGTGAAGCGACATGGATGTCTTATAAATTGTCAATATTTTGGGCTGATGACCCCAAGTTCTAATACACGAATGTCCTCAATTTTTTACACACTTTTGACTAGACCAAATACACCGCCGTCTTGGAAAAACATTTGTTTTTTTTGAGAGGCTATTCAAAAGTTCCGGTAATTTGGATATTGTGAGCAAACTCGATTAATTGAGAAATTCATGGCCTGACAGTTTTAAGTGCCACCTTTCCCAAATTTGTGTGTGTGCGTACTTGCGTCCGTGCATGTGGAAGAAATACTGGGATCATTATTTACTTGCCAAGGAAGGCTATTTCAAAGAGGAAAGTCAAAGAAAACCAGTTCGACAAAATTTAGTTGATGCTCAAAGTACAGAAATTTTTGTGTCTCCTCTTATACCATGAACTAGGCGGAGTTAACTGATTTCTTGCACGGCTCGTTCTCTCAGGTCATCGAAGTTTGAGTTCCGCACTTTTGACGTAACTTTATCAGGGCAGCTTGAAGCTACTTAAAGGAAACTGAGTAGGCCAGTTGTTAAACTTAAGTTACTCAGTTACTCGTTCTTGGTGAAACATGGGTTATTGCACCTCACACTGAAGAATGTCTCCGAAAATGTTTATCTAAATAAAACCCATGTTAAAAATGTTTATATGAAAATGTCATCTTTTTTGCAGTTCGTATTATTACATGACCTAATTTACTCCTCGGTTAGGAAAATGATAGCATTGTGATAAAATATTAATAAGCATTTAATGTTAATTGAAAAACCGCATAACGTGAATAACTTTGCACCTCAAGTTTCTTGACGTGATTCTATGCCGTTATGAAAAGTTACGCTGCAAATTGTCAGGTTACTACCAAAAACCCAGTCTGCGAAGCAAAGCGTCCTCTTGCGATTATGTGCAGAGCTAGATATCTACCAAATGGCCGATACACGTATTTCAACCATGACAGACTTCAATACCCTCCCAACTCCTCTAAAGAACATCAAGATGAGAGTGAAATGCAACCCGGAATGGGGACTTCTGTGCTTGAACAAAGATCAGAAAACAGCGATTTGATGTCGGCATTTTGACTTCCAAGTTCGCTTCAGGTGCCCTCGTTGTAAGTAGGCCTATATTAAATTCACCTTGTTAGATGCATTTATCGTCATTATCTTGACATTTTCGCTTTATTTTTATATCAACCTTTAGGGTTTATTTTACACTTCTCATTGCTATTTATATCCCCCGGGTCCTACATTTGTATTCATACACCTCTCTACTCGACACCTGATTGATAACTCATATTTCCTTTGTTCAATGTATTGTGGTCTAGTTCAGTCAGCCACCTACCTCGCTTTTCCTCGGTTTTGTCTGCATTTTCCGGGCAAAATAGATTACGATGAATAGGGTATAACGTTCGTAACGGGCTTTCAATGACATTTGGTGGTCACGTGGGACCCTCACTCCAACAACGCAAGCCCGTGCTGGTGAACGAACAATTATTGTCATGAAACATTGATAAAATACGACTTCTTCTTTATTAGCATCATACTAAACGAGAAACATTGCAATGAATCGATCTACCTTTCTCGACTCGCCTCGACTTTGTAACTACTTTCTATGTCAGAGACCCGGGGTCGGAGGTCGTGACCTTTTCAGAAAAGCCGAGCTATTTTGTCAAGTAATGCTTTTACCCAAAATTAATTGAAAATTTAAACAAAATAGAAATAAAGAGAATCTATAAATTAAAGTTTAGCAACTATTGTAGCTTAATACACATTTTATCATGCTAAGCTGTGACCGGGAAAATATCGTTTGCTAACGTAGGTTACCACTGGTAACTGACTATAATGCTCAAGCCAAAGGATCCTGAAGACACGATATCCGCATTCAAATTGGAGATCGGTGAATTACAAATGAAAGAACATGAGAGAAAATTTTCACTAAATTAAAATATCGTTTTTATGGCAATTATGCGTCTTATTTTTCATAGCGTATAAATGTCGGTACAATGCCCTTTGTTGAACATGCGATTGTTGCGCGTGCTCAGTTAAGTATTCTATTTTCACGTTCGATGACGTCAGCTGCTGAGTGGTGTTGTGGTAAAGTTGACGACTCGAAACCCTTGCGGACCCGGTTCGAAACCTGCCTCGGTTCCCGTCAAAATGTTATTTCACTAGTGAGATAACTAAATGCTAACTTGCTCGCCTTATGGCGTTAAAGGAAAGCTCCAAATGGTCTTGTGAAAGTTTGTAGGTGAGTAAAAAACTCTGTGAAGATAATAGATCCTCAACAAGTCCAAGGAGTGAATCAAATGCAGTCACCAAGCCAACAACACAAATTGACCTGTAAAAAGTTCGGGCACAATGAAGTTTCGAACAGCATAATTATGATATAGGTATGTAAACAACCAAAGAATTTTGTTTTGTTTCTCACATTTTAAGACAGTTTCTGCAAGCTCATCCGCCTTGACGTTGAATGAGATGCCACAGTGTCCTGGTATATAAACACTGGTGAAAAGACCCTTAATAGAGTTGAACAGAGGGATCCAGGAATCTTTCACATGACCAGTTTTTAGCCTGCTAATGAGGCTGAGGGAGTCTGTAAGTAGAAATGATCAGTCTGCAGGTGTTGTGTTCTGTGAGAGCCAGACTAGGGCGTCTTCATATGCTTCACATTCAGCTCTAAAAGACGAGGATTTTCCAACCCGTGCTGTTGACCATTCGAAGAGGCGTTGACCCTCGCGAGTCCAAGCAACTGCTGCCCAATCCGTAGTGTCACCTCTTAGTGAGCCGTCCGTTGCAACAATGATTGTGGGAGATTGTTCTTCAAGCCATTCCGATACAATTGCTTGGTTGATACAGTCAGCTCTTTCCCGCCAATGACGGCCTCCAATCTCCATCGTGTTGATGACAGTGTTTGTGGCTTTGGACCACTCTATGCTGTTGATGTTCTCCACTAGACATACCTCTTCGAGCGAGGATGGCAATACGGAGATGCAGCAAAAACTCATACCAGGGGAAAAGATCGAAGAGTGTGTAACCAGCACGAACTTGGTTGCATCTCCAAATTTACATTGCGTGCGATACTGGAAGGAGGAGGGCCAGAGACTATCCCGGTGCCTACCCTCTGACGTCACCACAGAAACAGAAACAGAAACAGAAACAGAAACATGAGTTTCTAAGCTGAAAGTTTGAAGGCCTATATGTTTAAATTTAAGAAGTTCGAATCCACAATTGTGAAAGTCTTAAATCTCTGATGTTTACGAGTCAAATTCTTCATAAGTCTGAAAACCACATTAATCGTGGCAAAGTCTTAGTTCCTGCTTTAGCTGGACTCATGAACATTTGGACTTGAGAACTATCTGAACTATGCACTGCTTGTGGAAAGCGACAACGCAAAAATAACAAACAACACAACATAACACTCAAAAGTTAAAATGCACTCGCGACAGCATCACAAACAGCTAAGCTTGTAATGCTAATGCTCGTAGTCTGAATTATAATTTAAGTAGCCATTGTGCTGTCGGAAACTGAAACAGCGAACGAGTAGCACAATAGTAGAATCTAGTGAAACGAAGGACCTTATCCATCCAGGAGTTATATTCATGTAAGTCCGGCAGAAAAGACTTAATTTTGTTCAAGTAATATTGAATTTATTACAAAATCGACTGACGCTGGCACTTGTCCTCCATACAACCATTTGTCAGACTTAAACATGATCTGCCAATTGGTTTTTGAAATAATTTTCACAGCACAAGCAAAATTAATGTCAAACGGACGGAATTGTGACTACATGCGACCGTAAATGTTTCAGGGTGCATAGAAATTATGTAGTAACAGACAAACAAGTAGAACAAATTCCATGACTGTAACCGTGTACCTGCTATTCTTATACAAAGGTTGGACCAATGTTTTAAGGACATGGAGTAGTCTCTCGTTTCAAGCAAAAATGGCTTTCTCTCAAGCAAATTTGAGATTGAAAGAGCTGACCTGCAGCCAGAGCTCAGAGGAGACTTGCTGTTCAGCATGTTAAATATCTTGTCGATTACCTGCACAAGAACCGTCTTAAAATCTGGCTATATCGACATCACCTCGTATACGGTCGATCTTACCTCGCCGAGAGGTGTACGGACGATGAGAAACGACGCAGCGACGTCAGTGGTTCTTCCGAAGAGTGAGTGCCGCTATGGTGTGTTGTATCTTTCCCGCTTGTGCAAACCGTATGAGGCTGCAAGGAAAGCGGGTATATCGTTTTTAGATTTCCTCGAGAGCCCGTAATGCTTCGAAAGTGGTTCGCAGTAGTGAAGAATAAAATGTACAGACGCCGGTAACACCAAATATGAGGCCTTGAAACATCTCGTGTCTGTCGAAAGGGAGGGTATCACTGACGAATGTCGGCTTACCAAACAGCTCATGCCAGGGCAGAAAAAGAGACCGAGGCTGTGCCTAGTGTCTTTGCGTTTGGCAGGCAGGAGACGAAGAAACCCGGATCAGTTGTTGACCAGGTTTTGATTATGGAGAATTGTAGTTGGCCACAATTAATTCCAGTTATGCGAACATAACGTTTTGTATAAGCTGTTTCCAGACTTGGTCGTTCGTCAGGCTTCTGTTCGGCCCTCTGGGTGTAGGACGTTTTCGCCAGTTCTTTTTCCCAGCCCTAAAAAAACGTCGCAAGCACACCTCTGCAGTTTAGATGCTGCGTAAAATCAGGATGGTCGATCCGTGAGGCACATCTTCGCTTCTCCAAGAAGGTATTTTACTCGCGGAATTTTGTGCCAACAAACGCAAGCGTCAGTCGTTTCCATTATTATGCAGTTTGCGCACTCACACCACCACAAGTCATTCAAACGGTTTTCGGAATTATCCGTATGTCCCGTTGTCTGTGCACGTTCGCGGCGGCTATAGCATTTCTTGATCAGTGTATTCCGGTTCGAAATGATAACCTGTGAAGCCTAATGATCGACCTGTGAAGTCTTCGTCGGATGAGCGCTCGTCTTATGTCAGGATTACGAGTTGCCATGTTGACGCTTATTATCATGCTTTCTGTTTCAAAATGAATCATTCTCACCCTAACCAATTCTTATATAAAACTGATACAATTTATAGTGCCTTTAGAGTGTTCGTGAGTGCAAATGTTTTGAGAAGCCAGCAATAAATAAATCACTGTGTTACCGGCTTTAGATGAAATAAAGCTAACTGACCGGGCACCGAGGCCGCGTGAGCGCATGATAATTCAGTGTTTGCTGACAGAAAGCTGTTGTGAAACAGTAACTCGATTTTATATCCTATGGTCAGATGTTAGGGGAATCTTTTTTTAGATATACATATACATTATTCGATTCACTGTTACTGTACGACTTTTGCCTGACCGTTCTTTGAAAGGGGAACCTGACTTCACGGCCCCCGACAAGTAAGTAGATTTGCTGTTTCGCGGCTAATTCACCAAAATAATATGTAGATTACTTTTTGACTCACTAGTATAGTCTTTTCGTGACTTGAAGTTTAGTTTCCAACTTTGGCTGATTTATGTTCGTGATGTCTTCAATCCGGCCGCGACGGGCCTAATCGGTCTCCGAGCCACTGTCCGGGATAACAAGCTTTCTGTGTGATTAAAACTGAAAAAATCGCAAGTCTAAAGTTACAACACACAGCTATGCTCCCCTGTCTGTATTCCACTGAAAAATAATCCGACTTTGTCACCGAACAGACCCCAAACACCCACGATGGATCTTGGTAAATTGGCCTACCGAACTTTGTAGGCTACTGTAGGTTCAAATACCTATAAATCCGTAACATCGGAGTAAAACAACATGTTTGTTCAAGAACTCGATGTGTTTGTAGGGGTTTTACATCGAATTTTGACGATGTATTGGTGTAAAACGATGAATTCACCAGCAAGCGTGTTATGACCTGCTGAACAGACTGCGTTCGAACCTGTGACGTCATTGGTTAATTTCAACACCTCTGTCCACCGTCTTGTGCCAGGTAAAAGAACTGTACTTACTGTTATCGAGTGGAACTACTCGATATAAATTGATACAAAATAGGTTGTTTTTTGGGTGACATTCTTCTTTAAATATTTCTTTCAATGAAACATGTAGTACACTTGCCAATTTGTACAGATGTGTAAAGACGACTGATTTTTTTAGGCCAAGAACTCTTTGCAGGTCCATAAACGAAATGGACCTTACCTAAACATGTTGCGTGGAATAATGTAAGTTGAAGAAATATTACCCCCTCAATTTTCTGTGTCGAGGAAAAGTTGATTTACGGGTTGATACACCAAAGAATCTCAATCAAAGTTTTCATTACCCATAAGGTTCTTGCTTAGTAGTGAAACATGCTCATACAAACTTTCATTTATTGAGAAGTTAGTAAAAATTTTAGCTCAATTTTATAACTGGATAAAATATGAGCCAAAAACCTAGCATAAATGGAGTCACAACGGGAAGTCGTAATCATTTTTGTAAAAAGTCAAAGCAAAATCGCTTTCAGTGAGTCTTGAACACAAAAACAGATGTTCCTTGTCTTGATTAACTGTGAGAACCCAAAAGCTAGCATGACGTTTCATAAAAGGCAGATATATTGGGGAAAACATAAGAATTTTATATGACGTAATTCAATTTTTAGACTGTAAACCCTTTCCCGGACTCCTCTTCATGATCGATTTTGAAAAAGCTTTCAACTCAGTTTCCTGGTCCTTCATGCCCAAGGATTGATCATACTTTACCTTTGGCCCAAGATTCATTGACGCGGTCAAAACTCTCTACAACAAATCTCGTCCTTGTGTTCTCCAACATAGACTTTTCTCCTTACCTTTTTGTATAATGTGCAGAAATATTATTTCGACGAGATGGGGTCAGGATAGGTGTTTCTGAGTTTAAACTGGTCTAGTACGCTAACGACACTTCTTTAATTATGGACGGTGCTGAATTGTCTTTTTTATTGATGTTTATTACGAAATCTTCAGAATACAATGAATATACATAACCCAGAAAGCGCCAAGAGGCATTATATCTGGGTTAAAAATACAAAGAAGTCTATGTACAATTATTACACACAGTGCTGTTACTAGGCACGAATCGAAATTGGCTACGATATATGAGGCTTTGTGAAGAGAGGTGGTGAAACATGTGTTGAGAAATGATTTTTTTAAAATTTTGGATAAGGTGTTAAGTAGAGTTATGGGCCGATAGTTGGCAATGTCTGTGTTGGAGTCCTTTTTGTGTATTGGTATCATAACGCCAAGCTTGCAGCTCAAAGGAAAATTTCCAGATTGTAATATTTTGTTATAATGTTGTCAGCGTAACTGTGAGCTCTCTTGCTATTATTTTGATCATTTTGCTGGTTATGAGATTGGTGCCGTCGTTTTTGTTTTCGTCAATGTTTTCTGGTAGTTTTCTGACTTCAGATGGTTGGGCTTGTATGTCAGAGAGGTGTTCTAATGTTCTGTTTGGGAATTCGAGAATGTTTGTTGTTGGTGCAATGTGACTCTTTGCGGTGAAGTAGTCTAGAAATAACTTACTTTTATCAACTTTGGATGACGCCTGGGAGTTGGATTCCTTTGAGTGGATGGTGGAGTATGATGATTTCTTTACCTGTCCTCGAATTTTGTTTACTATATCCCAATATTCCTTAGAATTTTTGAGACATTTTTGATGTTGGAGATAATTTTCGTCTTATAGCCTTCTTTTGTTTTTAATTAGTTCTTCCACACTCTTCCACTGTTCTTTGTAACATTTAAACGTGCACGGGTTATTTGATTTTCTGAACGATCTGTACAGTTTATTTCTTTTATTTATTTCAGACTTAATGTTACGGTTAAACCACGGTTTGTTCTTGTTTTTTATTGTTTTCATGGTTGACGGGAAATTATAGTATGTTGTACAGTGACTGTGTGAATATTGAGACTGCGTCATTTATGTCACTTTTGTTAAGTATTTCAGTCCAGTTAAATGTGGTTATGTCAGTGCGCAGTTTGTCCATGTTAATGAGGTTGTAATTCCAGATCTTTTTCATAATGTTTGGTTCTTTAGATGCGCAGTTGAGTGTGAACATTCACACTCAACATGTTTCTATAACGTGGTGGTCTGAGTTACCAATGGGAGGCCTTACAGAAATGGATTCAATTAATCCGAGATTGTAAGTAATAAATAAATCAAGGCAAGAATGTGAATACTCAGTCAGACGTGTCGGTTCGTTTATTACTTGTACACAGCCATTTGAGAGGAGAATATCAAATAATTCGAGACCGACTTGGTTGTCATTGTCTTCTGAGTACCAAGTGCTATTTCTTGCGATGAAATCCTCGTTGATAACAATTGCTTTATTAGTTTGTGAGAGTTCTTGCAATTTTTCCGAAAAGGTCTTGAAATACGCTTTCCTTTCATGGGACGTCTGTGAGGGTGAGCGATAGAAAAAAACATAATATACCTTCTTGTTTTTAACATAAAGTTCAATCCAACAGTTATTCATTGATTGTATGATTTCATTATCAATTGTTTTGTAATTTTCGGAGTTGTGGACAAACAGGATCAACCCTCTCCAGGCGTTAGTGTGGTAGGCAATGTTGTATTCTGGAATAATAAGTACACTGAGGTCGTCTTCGGACAGTGTTCCGAATTCACATATGGCTATGACCATGTAATTGTTGTCTGTAATAAATTGCTTGAGAAGAGCAAATGTTGAAAGATTGTGAATAACACCTTGAAGCTGGCTTAACCCTGATTGTTTGGTCCTAGATTGACCTCTATGTCACCAGCAGTCAAAAGGCTTTGCTCAATGATAACTCTGATATCACAACATGAGTTCTCCTAGTTCTGAATTATCTCTTAGATCATCTTTAAACTGAATTGACCAATTTGTGAAATTTTTTGGTTTGAAGCCAAATATCAAGAAAACAAGATGCGTTTGGATTGGTTCAAAAATACTCTTACGAAAAACTTTGTGTCAATGAAAACATGTTATGGACTATCAAACCTTTCATATTTTTGGGAATCAACTTCTCCACTGATTATAATACAATACCAGATATTAACTATAGTGGCAGTCTTTTGGGAAGTAAGAAAGTGGTGGGCTCTTTGTCAAGAAGAATTCTTACTGTTTTAGGTAAAATAATCGTGGTTAAGACACTTTTATTGACCAAGATTGTTCATTTGCTTCAATCCCTCCCTAGCCCCTCCATGATTCAAGAATTAGAGCGAAAGTGGTTTAAAAATAGTTCATGCTTGCTTTTTATTTAGTCTTTGAAAATATCATGGCTTCGTAAGCTATTCACCTCAAATACCAAATGTGACCTTTTGGGTTGTAAAGTTGATAACATTTTAAAATGGTGGACACTTTCCTTAAAAAAATAGCTGAAGGAACCGACAATCTGTACTGGAAGGAATTGCGCTCCTTTTGCAAATGTGTGACAAAAATGAAAATATTATTTACTCTCCTCTGTGGTATAATTCAACGATTAAAGTCTGTAGAAAATCTATTTTCCACAAGACCTGGTATGAAAGGGGAGTCTATCGTGTGTATGACTCGTTTAATGCTGAAGGTTCTTTTATGTCATACGAAGAACTCTGTAACAGTTATAACTTTCAAGCTACAATTCTAGAATTCTATGGATTAAGAAATGCAACCTTTGCAGCGTACAGTGGTCTTAAAGCCTAACTTCAACGGAATTTTGTTATTTTAGATGTATCGGGCTAACCAGATAGTCCTACCAAAGCTTTAGTAAAATAAGAAAACGCGAGTTCAATCACGAAAATGTAAGCCCGTCAAATGATAAGTGAGGCTCCCTTTTCGTGCCATGTTGCAACACTGCGAGACCTCAGCACAAACAACAAAAGGTTGTATTGAATAGGTGACGTAGACAAAAGCAAGCCAATACGCCTAACAGCTCGTTACATTTGGCAATATATGGCACTAGCGGGCTCAGAGCGATGCCCTTAACATACTCGCGGAACCAAATTTACTGTGTTAAAGATAGGCTTTAAGAATAGACCAGACAATGTCTTTTTACCAATTTTTCCAAGTTACACTAATAAAATTTTGCATAATAAATCACAAGCGGTAAATAGTTATGACACCTCAGTACAGACACTTCAGACAGCTTGGAAATATAGAAACAAGTGGTCATCTGAGATAGATATAAACATTGGTATAAAGAATGTTAATTTTAGTGACCCTAATACATGGTGAAGAAAAGTAAATAAACTCCCCTTCAATTGTACAAAAGATACAATATTGTGTTGGCTTCTATACCGCGTAAGTCACGGAATATTGACAACCAATAAAAACAAGTGATTTATACTCTTTCTGTGATGAACACAGTGAAACTTTTCTCCATCTGTTTTGTCGTCTTGTCTCCCATTTCTGGCTCCTGTTTGCTAAATGTTTAAAACAAACATATCATGTAAATTTCCATTTGGACAAAATAACAGTCTTTTTTGTTCTTTGGGAAACACTCAGTCGGAAAATTGTAACATTAATATGTTGATCATAATACACATTTAGCAAAAAGTTTGTTTAAAAAATCTCCATTTTCAAATGTTCGTAAACTCTATTAAGTTACATCCTGAAGAAAATACGGTACTTGTTGTCTAGTGATTTAATGTTATTCTTTGTAAATGATGAACACTGTATTGTCTCATGTGACATTTAATAATCGTGCTAGAGCAAAATAAAAATATTAAAAAACTAGCATGGCTGGGGCCACTTATGAAATTCGAACAAATTTTACTTCATATTCAAATCAAATCGCTTTCAAAATCAACAACTTTTGGAGCACATCTATGAGACTGGGTACAGAACACATTCATCATGTCTAGTAAGTTTTAAGAGCAACTTGGCAGCCGGACCAGTAAATTTTCAGACTAACTGGCCCGGCGAGCCAGCACACTTATTTGCTGAAATTCGAACACTGCTACCAAATTATTATGACCGGATCGGAAATTATCACATGTGTAATGAGCTTTTTGTTTTTTAGTCTAATTTGTATCATTAAACCATTTGACGTGCTCTGTTGGGTACGTATGGAACGCCACTAGCATCACCTTGTGACGGGTCTTTTCTGACACGTGACGAGTCATTTCTAACACCCTGACACGTCACTGATGCGTTTTACTTTTTAGTTCTTTAAAAACAAACAACAACAGACCACCATTTCTCACAAAAACAACTTGTAGCATACCGTGTATTCACTGAGCATTTGAGAAAAAGCACTGCCTCGCATAAAACACAACCTACACAATAGCCTGTCTCCACTGAGCAAGACTATATAACCTACTGGTACATCTTCATTGATCAAGCAAATATCACCTACAGGGACTCAACAAGTGTAAGCACAGCATTGTGAAAATCAATCCAAGGTCACAGTGATCCAGTCCTTGTCACTATCAGGATTGACCTCCTTTGTTTGGATAAACAGTCTTTCATTTATAACACTTTTGACTGTACATGTTATTCTAACGCAGAAGCCACCGTTGTACTTTTGCAGAGTGCTACACTCCACAGGGGTGGATTATGATTCATTTACATGTAATTAATGCGAGTGTGCATGTAAACTTTTTCGTTATTTGACATATGCAAAGTGGAGTTCCTGATGACCTTTTAGGCTAGTCAGATGTCGGGTCAGTTGGGGCGTAAACTGACTGACGTCGAAGAATACGTCATCGCTGACCAAACGACATTGGCTTATTGGTCGTACAGTAATGGGGCGGTAAATTGCCACACTTGGAAATTGCATTTCGAGTCAACTCTGACGCGCTACGATGACTCGTAACGTGTCAGAAAAGACTCGTCAGAAGGTGACGCTAGGGGCGTTCTACAGTTGCGACCGCTGATGTGTCCATTAATGCATCTGTTCAATAATGCATTCAGGATTTGGTTTGCGCATGCGTTCGTCTTTCCGGTTCTACGGAGTTCTGGATCCGAGAACTCAGTTTTTTATTTTTAAACTTTTTATAACAGCATCATTTGTGCCTCGTATCTTGTTTACCTTGGCAAAAAAGATAAAAGGCAATGTCGGTAATGAGGGTGAGAATCTTTCAAAGAGTAGTGAGCTGGATTATTTTTAAATGTGCAAACGTAGGAGATTTTGATGGCCTGCAGCGAATGCTGTGTGAGCTTAGTTAGACAGTGACCACCGTCTAGAGACGGTGTAGCTGCTATCGGAGCTTCATACGCCGGAAGCTTTTCGGTGAATTATGCCTCACACTGACTAAAACATCAAAGTCACGTTGTTATAAATACCTTTTGCGCATAGAGGGACACCTTAGCCACTTCCGGCTGCTTTATCAGATCGATGGACGCAATATTGTGCAATAACACACCTATCCAATAATGCATCCACAGCCACTTGCGGTTGCTTTATCAGATGGATGGCTGGATGCAGTATTGTGCAGTAACACACATGTCCAATAACACAACCAATAGCGTAAAGTACACCCTACAACATTTCTTAACATGTGGGAACCCCCTGGATGACCTATTGGACAAGTGTCTAATTGCGCAATAAGTCATCCATCCCAGAAATTAACTGAAGGGGTTTGCACACATCTGAGGATTGCTAGAACTGTCTCTTTTGTGAAATTTGACAACACAACAAATAGTGTCAAGTACACTCCACAAAATTTCTTAACATGTGGAGACCCCCTGTATGACTTATTGTACAACTGTCTCATTACGGAATAAATTGCCCATCCCAGAAACTAAATGAAGCGTTTTGCATATATGCGAGGATTGATAAAACTGTCACTTTTGTGGAATTTGGCAACCTAGCCAATAGTGTCAACTACGCACATGGTAGGAAACCTAGAAAAAAGTCGATTGACACGTACTACAATATTCCATAAATGTTTTAGCCTGGTCCAGTAAACGGGGGAAGAAAGTGTAAAAATTCAGCCTCTGATCAGCACGAGATAACGCACTAACGGCAAAAAAGATAAATATAGATTATTACATGGAAAAGTCGTTATCCCCCGTTATCTAGAGCCCGAGGGTGATAATTCTCAAAATCCACGATGGCTCTAGATAAGGGGGATAACGGCTGAGAACATGTAATAATCTATTTATACCACATAATAAACGAGAAACATTGCAATGAATCGATTTAACTTTTCTGACTCTCCACGGCTTTGTAACTACTCTCTATGTCAGAGGCCCGGGGTCGGAGGTCGTGACCTTTTAACAAAAGCCGGGCTATTTTGGTCAAAAAATGCTTTTACCCAAACCAATTGAAAACTTAAATATAATAGAAATAAATTGAATTCATAAATTAAGGTTTGTCAACTATTATACCTTAAAACACGTTTTTTTTTCACGCTAAGCTTCGACCGGGAAATTATCGTCTGCTAAAGTAGGTTACCACTGGTAACTGAATATAATTCTCAAGTCAAAGATCCTGGCAACACGATATCCGCATTCAAACTGGAGATCGGTGATTTACAACTAAGAGGACATGAGAGAAGAATTTCACTGAATTAACATATTATTTTTATGGAAATTATGCGTCTTATTTTTCGTAGCGTATAAGTACATACAATGCGGTTTGTTGAACATGGGGTTATTGCGCGTGCTCATTTAAGTATTCTATTTTCACTCTTGATGACATCAGTCGCTGCGTGGTGTAGTGGTAAAGTCGGCAACTCCAGGGTTCTGGGTTCGACTCCGTCCTCGGTTTCCCGCTAAAACGCTATCTCACTAGTGAGATAACTTTATGGGTTATTACACGGTTGTATCTGCCATTTGACGCTAATATTGTGGTATAATAAGTAGTTAGGGAACGCTCCTAGAGCCAACATGTCAGCCATATGATTTGAGGAAAGGGCTTGCCAACAAAAGATAAAGAATTAATGGCAGTAGCCAGAATCAAGACTATCACGGATTAAGTTGCCAGACAACATCGCAATGGGGCTATTCGGAGAATTCTCCTCGTAGTGTCGCTGCTGTACTAGTGGTGATTGAATTGCGCATGCGTGGCTGTCTGCATGTAAACAACTGGTAAAAGATGGAATTTTTATCAAAATACGTCGTCGCGCTAAGTCTTATTACTGCTAATTTCCCTGGTGCAAGTCTTCGACAGGTGGCCACAAATTCCCAAAAGACCTAAGGTTACTATATTCGTGGACAATTGAGGTCAACAGGGTCAACTAACTGACAAAAAGTGTGTGGGTGCTGAAGCCCCGTGTGTGCTCTATGATTATGCAGTTCCATTCGGAAACTACACAGCATTAGTTGGTAAGTTTTTAGCAATCAGTTTCTATCAACAGCGTTCGGTGATGTTATCCCCACCAGTTACCCCACTGAATAACAGTTTTATTGAGTGGAACTAAGTGTTTCTTTTTGGAAACTCACCCGATGCCGGGTAGGCTAGCAGCACATATTCATATTGTCCTGGGTGGGAGTGCTACCAAAATAAGAGGTGTATGATACGTGGTGCACAGAAGTCAAGAGTGACTTTTTCACAGCAGTTTCTCTTCAAAACTATGCTCTTTCCAATGAAATTCTCTAGATGAGTGAGTTTCCTTATTTTATCGTGGACCCCACCCCCAGGACCACCAGGTCAGTTATCGAATTAACATGAATAAGCCTTAATTCAGTAAATGTCGTAACATTGCATTGGAAAAAAATTGACACCTATAATGAATTTTACTTGATGAGATCAGAAGCACATTTTAAGTGTCATGAAAAATACACATTGGTAAATCCCTTTTAGCCTGTTTCACATATTTTAATTCAGATATTAAATAAGACTTGGGTACAAAGGTTATTAGTTTCTACACATAAACATGAAGATGAAATGTTAAGTATGTTCTGCCTTACAAAAGTAGTTTTGTCTTGTCTTTTCTTTTACAATTTGCTAATATTTCTATTCTGTTACAGGCAAGAAAAAACAACTGAAACCAACTGCGTGACCATCTATTTCACCGTTGGACAAAGTGAAAAGCAATCCTTCAGCAATAACCTGAGAGAATTGAACGTAATTCAGAAATTCAGCACCTGATATGCCTGATTATGAACTCCCTCGCAATGTTGTTTCTTTCTGTGCTTTTTCAGTTTGCCATTTGTTTTTAAATACACTGATAATTGTTTATTCTCGAATCTTGTGCATAGCAGATTCTTATCCAGCTAGCTACAATTGAAAACATACAATAAGACAATCGATGCAGTCACTGAATGTCATTTCCCCATAATCTGTACCAAATTGAAAAGTTTTTACCAATAGTATAAAGCCTTTCTTCTGAAAGGAAAATTTAATGTCACTCGGCTTTTGGCTTTCATTTCACTGGGTTCTAGTTTCAATGGCCTATAGAAGTGCTTGTAAAAAAGGTCCACTTTCAACAAGTGGCTTTCTTTCATGTAACCTCATTCAGCCTTAATAACATCCACAATTAGACCCTTGAAGGTAAACACAGCAGCATATCACTTGAATCATTTTGAGCCCCAACTCAGACACTGAACTAGACCAGAGTGTCACTAGGTCTTCTTTGGCTTCTGTCCCTCATATTTCTTCCTGGAAAGGAAATAAGCTATTATCCACACATGACTAATTGCCTATGAAAGGGCATCCTCACCAAGGAGGCTGGCTGGAGTAGCAGTCAGATATAGTTCGTCGGAATACTCAGACAGTCCACTGGCACATTGTCTTATGGTAACTTAGTACTGCGAACAGTTTTTCTTCTAATAGAAGATATGAAGACTTGGGTCATTTAAAAATAATGGATAATCTTTCTGTTGTTTAAGAGTAATTGCAAATCGTAAGGCACCATCAAAAATGCAATTTTCACAAAAATGGCAGTCATTTGAATTTATAACGACTTGCAACATTTCAAGGCATAAGTTAAGACTATTCAGTCACTGTGAATTCGGAAAATGTAATATATATTCGTGGTTTTACAACTGATACAAGTAGCAAAACAGTTTCATGAAATCAACTTGAAGGGACTTCCTGAAGGTTAATAATTATCTCACCATGCTTTTTTCCCAAAACATGTATTACCTGTTATTTCCACACATTCAGTTGTACCAAATATTACAACCCCCCCATGCCAATCCCCCCTCGGGACCTGAATAAGTAATTTAACAAAATGACTTTAAAAATGGCTGTTCCTTTTCAAAGGCTTTGTTCATTGTCTCCAATATTGAAAGTAGTCTTTGACAACAAATCTGCACTGGATGGGAAGATCTTGTTGGTTAGCTGCAGTCAAATGCTAAAAACCAATTTTTCTCCATTCAAGGACGGTGCAGACTGAAGCGATGCATATCTCCTCTGCACGGTACAAGCCTTCAAACCTAAACCTAAAAACCAAAGGTTACGTGAAAACTGACGTGATAGATTTCCATTTCAACGTGTAATAGATTTCCAGAAGACATATGATAGGGAGTAAACAAATAGTCTAATGAAATGGATATTTATCACTCACGTACCCTTTGCCATTGGGATTGGATTGTAATCTTAACTCATTAACCTGTATCGAGTTGACAGCATAAACATTCAGCATTGATTGATGTAACTGTCACTGATAAACTTTTAGAAATCATTCCAAACAATAATAATGCTTTGATGTACGAAAAGATCCCGATTGCTACGTCAAGTATCGTATCACATATCACAACATACAAAGATTAACCAGACTCTGGCTGGCGGCTGACTGCCGAGAAGTCGACATCGGCGAGTGCCTCAGTTAACAGGCATCGGTAGAATAATCATGGAATATTCGTTAAAATAATCACAAACCTTACCTTTGTATGAGGTCGTGCTTATTTCCTCTCATAGAAGCACCTTTTTACGCAATCTCAGATTCAGTTGGCACGGCTGCAAGCCATTTCACCATGTATTTAAAGGGCTCGAGAAATCGAGGCTGTTAATCTATCACCACTAGTACACGCACGCCCTCTAGTTAATGTAGATTTTCTGAATAGCCCCATTTCTTACGCATTTCTAAAACAATACATGCTTAAATCTCTTAGAAAAATACTCACAAACACCACTGACATTGTACTTTCTCATCTTTTCCCAAATACGTACATCACAGACACTTTTTGCATCTAAACTTTGTGAACGACAGACCTATTTGGATGCACTGCGATGCATTATTGAGCAAAAACCGGAAGCCAGCGAAACGAAATCCAAACGCATGTGTAAAACACATCTTGGAAGCATTATTGGACAGATGCATTATTGGACATGACACCGCCATCCGCTGAGAGCCGTTCCTAAACCTAGCTGTTGGCTACTCGACCCAATAACGCTTACCAGTATACCGAAACTGTGATTGTTGCGCGTGCTCATTTAAGTATTCTATTTTCACGCTCGATCACGTCAGCTGCTGAGTGGTGTAGTGGTAAAGGCGGCGACACGAAACTCTTGAGACCCGGGTTCGAATCCGGCCTCGGTTTCCAGCCAAAATGTTATCTCACTAGTAAGATAACTTTATGGGTTATTACACGGTTGTATCTGCCATTCGAGGCTATAATTAACACATATCATGAGTTCGCACGAAACTAAAATGGAAAATGTCAAATGTAATTTCAAGTTCAATTTCGTATGCAAGGATTACACCTCGGGGACCTGGACTGAGAAAACAACGATGAGGTATGGCGAGAAGAGCTTAATTGGTGTTCATTTGATCGTCTTTTTATTAGTTGCCTAAAACTAATCAAATAGTTCTGTTATCTTAATTTGTACCCATTTCATCACGTCTGTTGCATAAACAAGTTCAGTCTGCTAACAACCTGTATGATGTCACTGTTGATTCACTCGAGTTTTGCTTGGGATTTGAAATGATTTGAAGTGCTGTGACTCTTTATTTGTCTTCCTGTCTACTGTCCACTTATAGTTCTACTCTAGAAATAAACTTGTATGCACTGTGGTTACGGTGCCATATGTTTTAAAGAATATTATTCTTTCGTCCCGTCAAAAGTACAAAATCGTCGTCGTTTTCGGAATGCTTAACTGAGCATTAGAAACCCAGCTATCTTTATGAAGACTATATATTTAGTATACAGCTTTGCGCCAAAGCTAACTGAGCATTAAATTATTCGCATGCAAATTATCAGGAAACTTTGTAAATTCTTGACGCGTGACAATACAACCAAAACTTTCTGGGAAAACTCGTTCTAATTTGGAAAGCAGTCTTTAGTTGTCCAGGAACATCAACAGTCTGACAATTTCCGCGGTAATCAGTTTCCGTTCCCCTGAAAGGAAGTCAGGAACTGGCGATTCCGTAATAGCGGGAAAATTATAGTTTTTCCTGATTTTTTAATTTAGAATTTTGCATTTGTAAATATAAACTTTCAAATTTTCGGGTTAATGCAATAATGAAATAAGAATTACGTTGTTACAGAATCGACAAGTTACTAATTCTATTCACAGTTTGAAAAAAGACGTTATTGAGGTGCATTTATAGTTGTTTATCATACATGATTCACCACAAATTTTGAAAGCCTGAATTTAATTAGGCTCCTCAAAACTCTAGATTTGCAACTAAACGGAGATAGTCTAGCATTTCGAGCAAACCAGCTTTCTTATTACATGCACATCTTTGATGATAACAAACCGGAACCCGGTGTTTACTCATTAGTGAATGTGAACATAATCTGGTGCAAAGGTATCCAGTCTAGCAAATTATCTTGACAAAGTAATTATAGGTACAAATTGAAAGTCAGAAATTACCAGGGATCTGTTTCATGAAAATAATTTGAAACGTAAGACACTTCGCAATTGCTGACAAAACTAATAATGAGTTCAGTACAGTCCAGAATTAATTAGTGGACATTAGCTCAGTTACTAGCAATTTTGTGTATGCTCTCATATAATTTGCACTTTAGCTCAAGTGAGAATTAATTATTTTTCACAAATAGTTTAGTGGAGCATTAAACCAAACCCCTGTCTACACTGTTTACTGTTTTAATTGTATTTACTTGCTGAAGCTACTTTTTGTTGCTTTCTGACAAACACACTGACCTTTAATTTATAGCAGTTACCATTTTGAAATTGCATAGGCTTATCTGGACGTGGGCGTTTGGGAGGATGTCATAGTTTTGCCCGACCATAGGTGTAGCGGAATTTGACGCCCTCTGCTGGTTGTCACCAACTTATCCCTTCCCCCGCTTGTCGATGAATCCACCAGTCCCAAATTGTTCCTTACTCAGAACTGATATTTTGAGACAAAGAACATAACCAGCGTTAAGTCTAGGCTTGGAAAGTGACTCAAAAGTTTAGTCAGAAACTTTGTCTTAGGCTTATTTCAGAAAAATAATTAAGAGTCAGTCCATATAAAAACCAGTAGATTTTCAAAAATCAGTCTATACGTCAAAATTTAAAACAACTTCATTTTTTGTACACGGGCAGGTATCCTAACATAAACCCAAATGCCAAATTTTGTGCACTCAATGACCCCTAATTTCGCCGCTGGAGCACGATAACACAAATTGGCACAATTGGGCATATTAGCGGTCTCAAAAATCGCATGTTTTCAGCAACAAAAATGAGTAACATACAAAATAGATAGAAAGCTATATTTTGGTGGCTGAAATAACCAACGTAAACTGTACATAATTCTGTGCCATTTATTAAAATCTGACAGTTTTGTGCTAGACAGGGGAGATAATCCACAGACCACTTTTTGGGGCTAATTTTAGTGGCCATTTTTGTGACCTTCTTACAGCCATAAAACACCTTGTAGCCTTATATGACGTTTTGAACGTACAGTTAAAGAGTTAGTCTTGATGACTGAGCGATAAAAAATCTTGCCTCAACTTTGCACCTTAGTGAAAATTGTCTTGCAAAACTGTCTATTTTCATAGTTTGAAAATGACGAGCAGACTTTATAGACCATTTGAACAAACTTTTAGGCAAGAAGTCTGCTTTAAATAGTTACAGAAACCAAGTCTAAACTCTTTCAAATGAAAATTAGATGTTTTCCGGGTTTATTATGCGACTACTATCAAACCTGAACCCGAAGACCTTTGCCCACTGAGGGAGTCAGTTGAGGTTAAGCTTGAGGATATATAAAAATGTACGTGTAACCCTCTTGTATTCTTTCATTTCTTTTACATTATCAGGTTAATTTATACACTCTGTAGAAATTTTAAATGGAAATAAATGCCTTTAAGATTAAACGAGAATGAATTGATAGTTGTAATGACTGGTTTTGAGAGAAGCAAGTGCATTTTAAGTACTAGTCCACGAGAGCACCAGCCATGAGCGGCAAGGTGGGGGTCAGCCGATTTTCACCAAATTTGGCACATAGGTAGTCCTATGGGATCTATAAACAGCGGTAAAATATTTCCTCAAAATATTGCGTTTTTCTAAAGTTATAGGCTCAAATACATTTTACGGCTTCGCAGCCATGTTTTCACGGTATAAAAACTGTCCAGTTTTAACTGTTCATATTTTTCCTTGAATGAAAGCTATTGATTTATTATTCACTGGGCATTGTTTAGTGGTGCCTGTAGATTGTTACACAAATGTCTTGAAACACGATTCCGATTTACCACCCTCATTTAGTAGTTTTACTACACTCCCCCCCGTTATGCCATTTTGAGGTTGTGTTCAGTACACTGCTGTACCAAATCTGCCCCCACTGTTATGAGAATTAAACTTAGCCAAAATGTTGACAAAACATGTTACTTTCATTTCATAAAATAAAAACTTTGTCAGCCAGTTTATTAGCTATATATTTTGGCACCTCAAATGTACTAAAATGAGAAATTTTCATATAACTGAAATCGATGCGTGAGCACCGTAAAATCCAATTGTCCTTCATGTTTTTCGATATTTTGCAACAAGTTAGTTCCTCCTGAATGTTTTGAACGTTTTACTACTGATCACTTAGGGCTATAGTACCCCTAAATACCATACATGGCTCCATTTTGTAAAAAGCCGATTATGTCCTCCACAGTGCACAGGGTTAGACATGAACTCGACAAATGTAGATTACATGTATTTTGATTTACAGTTGCTTTACTTTGCAAATTTCCTCATGGGTATTTCTTCACACATATTCAAGTCAGATTTTCTGTTGATCAAATGTTCATGCAATGCATTGCAATATCAAATGAATGATAAGTTAGGTTGCATGACCGCAATTTTTCCCACGACTTAAAACAAAAGACCGCAGAAATTTTCCTGACGAAATACCGGGTTTGCAGTTCTGTAAAAACATTCGAATGACAAGACAAACTCCACCACTGTCCATGGCAACTCGTCGCATGTTTTTCACCCATCGGTTCTATCATTGTTTTCCTTTGTTGTGTCATTCTTAGATGTAACAACACAGGTCGTATGGATATAGAACCTTGCGTACATCAGACCGTTGCCGATAAGTGCTCGTCATTATATCTTTATTATAACAACGGAAACAATGAAGATGCTAATCTATTGTTCTCTATGCGACCAGGTTTCCAGTGGATAATCACAGAAGAGGAATCCCAAAGTATCCACAAACAATGACCACGCACCTTAGTAACTATTACCGCGCACACGAATCCTTTCCGTGGAACCTGAACACCAAATTTTTATATCCGTGTATTGTGTTGTATTGCTCATGGTACGGGTTCAGACTCTGTTGTATTAAGATTCCAATCCCCAACACTGTAATATATAGTTTGAGTAAAATTTCTAGACAATGCAGGTTTATGGATTTATTCTCCTTCAAATGAAGAGTAAAAATCAAAATTCTGCACAGGTTTTTTAAAAGTAATCCCTTATTGGAAGATCACACATCTAAAAAATAAAAGAATGTTTGACAATATTATTCATTATCTTATTTGAAAATTGTCTACCTCACAGACAACTCATCTAAGTTGAAAATATTCCTTGTGAAAAAATATAAAATACCAACCAGAGACTTGCGTACTACAAAATATGTTTTCGTAATACAATGCAAAGATAACTGTACAGTCAAAAGTGCAAATGTTATGACTCTAATAAAAAATTGCCTTCTAGAT
>NMRA01000267.1:351764-375549 GCA_002633005.1 Phoronis australis
GGCAACTGAGAACATGCAAAAGGACGAAGTGCAGTTCGTGTAATGCTTCGTACGCATAAACTACATTAGAGGCAAGATTTTTTATTTTAGATTATGAACAGGTTAGGAATGACTAAACAAATTATTATAAAGTCAGTTTCAGGAAAGGTGCGTTATGGCTTCTACAGAGTGCCAAATTTGGCCGAAAATGGCTTCAGTGAAAACCTCAAAAATAGCCGTTTTTGCCTCACAAATTCAAAAGGTACAAATTTAAAAATGGATTTTGAAAGTTATGCCATTAAATTATTCAGCGTCTGCGCTTTCAATTCGTATTATTCATTTGTTTTGACCTTACCACACATGCTAGTAAAATGCATTCAAACATGCCTACTTCGACGCCCAATTTTGTTGCAAAATGGAGGTACAGGTCATAAAAAGAAAAATAATGAATGAAAATTCTTAAAAAGTGAGGTTTTTCTACATCTCAACAAACCAAACTCATGTGCTAAGTTTCAAAAAATCGGTGATTTTGGGTATAGACTCTACCTGTTGGTTTTTATATGGAGTCACTCTTAAGTCCCATTTCAGTAAAAATTCTAAGCTGTGATGAGAAAATTTCTATAATTTCATGCTTTTCAGAGATTCAATGAAATTCCACACATGATGTATCAAAGAAGCTTATACGTGTAATTTAAAGCATTGGTATCTCCAATCCCTCTCAAATGTTTTCATGAATAAACAATAAATTCTGAATGTGTCTCTCAAAATATTTATTTATTAATGTGTGAAAAACTGAAATATTTACACCAAATATTTTTTTCCAAAGCCAGACTGAGCTTCTGACATCGTTCCAATTTCTTCCGTCCAATTGTTGAACATGTTGCAATAATTCCCCTCTAAGGTTGGTAAAGTAGTTCTCTGTGCCCCTTTGGACAGTACACCGAGTGAAATAAGTGCCACTGTCCAAATATGATTAAACAACCTGATCACTAAAGACTTAACTCAAGAGCACCAAATTTATAAAAATCCAAAGCAATTACATCCAATTCTGCAAATTTAACGGTTTTCATTCGTTCAAAGATAATTAATTTAGCATTTAGCAGCCCCCAATACGAGTTTCTTAGGTTACTACTGCTATGTCCCCTAAAGGCAGATTTCGAAAGTAAAATCAGTAAAATTATTTTTAAGGTAAAAATCATGCCCTGAACGCATAACGCTGTTGAGGGGTTCAGGTTTAGAGATCATTTCTCGTAACTAACCAAGTTTCTGGTCGCTGTCTGCTTGGGTGAGCCCGTAAAAAGCAGAGTCAGCGCATTTATGACGCTTGAGAAGTGGTATTATGTAGTGCAGGTTGTCTCATAATATAAATATCTTGGAATATCTTTTACGCCAATATTAGTTTTGTCCAAGGCGACTAAGACTCTTGCACGGCAAGGTAGTGAAACTACTATGTCTGTCTCTAAAAGTAGAAACCAGTGCACGGAATTACATGTACCACTGAGTCTATCACTTGAATTGTTTGATAAAATTGCTGTGCCAACTATGTGCTAAGGTGCGGAAATCTTGAGATTTAAAGAATATAAATGGCTTTAAAATGTATATCTTTAATTCTGTATAACATTGCTTTTGAAGTTCAAAATTCTTGGTCAAACGCAGCTGTAATGGGCGAATTTAGAATTTATCCGCTCTGTGCAAAGTATTATGCCACATGTGTAAAATATTGGCTAAAGTTGTTGAAAATGCCACCTACTAAATACGCTATTAAAGCGGCCTATGACATGATAGCTGATTTAGATCACAACGGAAGAAATACTTGTGTATCTTCTGTTAGAGAATTACTATCAAAATACCGTTCTTATGAAAGTTAGTTGAATCATAGATTATAGACAACAGATTCGCAACTCCGACATTTTCTTCAGTGCTAGCCAAGAGACGCCGCCCCTCTCCTAAATTCTCTGATGCAGTTTCCGGTTAGTGAATTTTGACGAGAAATATTTGCATCTAATTTACTGTCCAGTACAACGAAAAAAATATTAATTTTGGCATAGAAACGCTGTTCGAAGTCTTTCAGTAGTAGAAGTGTTGGTATCGTGAGTACTTTTACAATACTACTGTTAATTAATTACAAAATTCAAACTTCGGTGCCGACTGATTATGTGGTCTGCTTGCCCAATAGCATAGCAGCATAGTTATCGGACAGTTTTTTGATTTATGGTTCACATAGGTAAACTACTGAGAAAACTACGAAAGCATGTTTGTGCACAAATTCCAAGGAGTACCTGTGAATGCAAAAGATACTTATATAACGTTTTTGGTTTAGAAAAAATATTAATTTCGTTCGAATTAAAAATGCGCCTCTGCAACGATTTGACTAGTTGAACCTTTGCATGTTTATAATTCAACATTCTCAAGTGAGCAGTTCTTCTGGGAAGAGTTGAGTGGCCCTTAAAAGGGCCGTTGGTTGTAGTGCGCATAAGCCTTATGCTTAGGTATAGCGTGAAATGGTTCTTAAAAGAACCGTTGAATAATTCAACATAAATCACACAGAATACCGTGCTCACTCAAGTACTGAAGGTCGTCTTCATTCAAGTTCTCATCAGGGAAGGTTGGATGAAAACAGAGGAGATGACAATATCGATGACAGTTGTAACACCTTATATAAATGTTACCGTTCTCCAACGTTATCACGAACCCTGTCTCTTTCAGTTCTTGTTTCTGTATTCAGAAGTAACCATGAACCGTATCGAAAAAAGACATACAACAAAAACGAATCAAATTTGGAAAATCATCGGCTTCGTATGATTCCGTGTTGCTGTCGCCAGACTGATGTTTCTCCCCAACATCAATGCCGAAAATCGACGTTACAAGTGATGGAAACTTGTGTCCTTTGTTTCAAACTTTTAACCCATTTTTAAGAAAGGGGTGTACTGATGTTGATAGAGCATAACTTTTGGTTTTTACAATGCATTAACTGTGTTGAATGCATTGATATTAAGTGGCTTCATTGAGTTGAACAGAAAATAAATTAAATGTAACGAAATAAAGTTTTGAAAATAAATAGAGCAGTAACAGGACTCCCTAAGAATCGAGCTGTTTTCGAAAACTGCGCCATTTCTGATCTGATTGGTTCATGCATTTACTGCGGGAAAATAATAGACCAAGTATAGTGCACGTGTGGACTGTAGCAACACTTTGTATCTTATTTTTATTTGGCCAATCTGTTGATACAGTAAATTTCCTTATTTATGCCCATCCTGATTTGACCGCAACTTGAGCTTGTTAGGTTCTATC
The DNA here is from genome assembly GCA_002633005.1 of Phoronis australis. Taxonomy (NCBI): domain Eukaryota; kingdom Metazoa; phylum Phoronida; family Phoronidae; genus Phoronis; species Phoronis australis. Next base: position 355,035 of record NMRA01000267.1, read on the forward strand.
ATATATTGGGTTGGCATTGGGACAAACATGGTGCTTACTCGAATGGGCTTCATTTTACCAACTATTTCAAATTGTGTAAGTGAAGTAAGTAAACAAATTGGGTCATTATCATCACCGGAATTTCATCATTAGTATCTTTGCCGTGTGCTCAAATTTTTTGATGCTAGGGATTGTCAGATTTGTAAGGTAGAAGTGTTTCGCTGGATTTCCAGGTCTATGGCGTTATTTATACCGGACCAAAATTAAAAAAAAACGAGACCTTTGTTTAAATCAGGAGCTGCATGATACATGTTTTACCAGACTTGCACAGGCAGTGCATGTGGGCCCTTTGCACTGATCACTTGGAACCATTTTTATGGTTTATTAATATATAGTTAAACCAAGCCGAGGAGCTTGAAACCTGATTCACGGCAATTTTTGGCAGCGGGATTTTCTTGAAAATGCTCGTAAGTTAACAACAAAGTTTGACAGCAACGCACTGCAGTTTTGTAGAAACTCTGTCATAGGTTTCAGATGCGTCACAGAACGTAAATTTGATGAATTCTAGTTTATGATGTCACCTGTTTCGTAGACTGGGTTTCAACCACTTTTGGGCTATAATAAGCGCCCCTCTTCCTGAAGCGGATTTTTTCTAAGCGCCCTGGCCGCTTATTAGGGCGAATACGGTAATATTTCACAAGGGCAATACTTAGTATCATTTATGCACGGGACCCTTTTGTTACATTAGGAGTCCGATTGGTTCGTTATGTAGCCTACAGGTGGCATACGGGTTGAAGAATTTTGTTTTCGTCATAAACGTTCGTTTGAAAGGCTTAAGTTTGGATTTGTTAGGACTTAAGACGGAAATTTAAAAACCATTTGTCCGCTTACAAAAATTTAACATTAAAGAATAAAAACAACCTTCACACGGCTCTGGTGTTCCTATTCCATGCTTTCAAAGAAGTTGGTTGCATTTTCATAGACTGCAGTCGAGAGACTTTGTGCGGCATACAGTCGACATTAATAAATGAGTGTGTAACCTGCTGTTGAATTGCGGGTGGTTATTTTTGAAGTATTAATGTAATCTTTATTTACGTTACAGGTTTTACTAGCGTTCTATTTATTTGTACACGAATGTGAATTTGTTGAAATCACTGATCCAAATCCTGGCCAAATGTGCGCATTCTGCTGAGACCAACCGTCTGATCAGGGCCAGCGAAGAGTAATTTGGTTAATTCGCTCACTAGACTATGGCTGAATTTCCTCGTAAGGACAAGAGTTCACGAGTCACTACCTTTGGAAGAATTTTTTTATTTTTATTATTTTCATTAATGTAATATTTTCATAGAGGGCAGCCCCATCAGTTCACACTGCTTTCCATGGGGCCCTCAGTAAAAAAACAAACAGGTAGTAAGACAAAAACAGAATTACAAAGACAAATTTAAGTAATAAGCAAAGAATAAGAAATTAAAACGGAAATACTGATGAAGCAAAATAAAAAAATAAAATATGATAAATAGAAGATAAAAAAATTAAGACTAGATAGTTAACTGAAATATAAACATAAATATAAATATAAATATAAAAAATTAAAAACAGACAATAAATAATTAATAAAATTAAGACATTATATAAATAACAAACATATAAACATGCAATTCTTTCAGGACAATTTTCGTCAAAAATTTACCAGATAGTTTTCATCAAAACGGAGAAAAGAAAAATGTATTTGTGAAGACAGGATTAAGTAGTAGGCCTACCAGAGCCTCTTAAAAAACATTCATCTTCGAAGTGCCTTGAACAAATGTACAAAGTCTTATTGGTGAAACAACTGCCATTCACGTTCATACAAGAAGCTTTTCTTCCCACAGCCGATTATGGGGTCTTCGGATGGTATGGAAGCTAATCCCTTTGCATTTCGCGTGTGTGGCCAAACAACCGGCACACAGCAGCCAACCATGATTAGCAGACGACGTACTTGTCGGAAATTGCACCAGAAAATTTAGCCAGATGTCGCCAGGGAATAATGACGTTGGGGCGTATGCGAAAGATCACAGATTTCGTCCATTGAAAGTATATGGAGTGGTTTCACGTGCGAAGTCTCGTTTCTAAGTATCTCCGTGCCAACTTACTGACTGTTATGAACAAGGTGGGCGATTAGAAATTGAACACAGTAAAAAACTCCAATACTACTTAAGACTCTGTACTGTTTTGAACCATAACTTACTGCTACGTGAGAGTCTTATTCAATCGTTTTCTCGGTTACGTTGCTCCAGCAATTCACTTCAAGTGGAAGTAGATAGGCACGAGAAAGTGGAATATTATAATAGATTATGTTTGATTTGCAATGATGGTCATGTAGAAGATGAATGCCACTTCCTGTTGATTTGCAAGCAGTGGCGGATCTACGGGGGGTTCAGGGGGTTTAAACCCCCCCTCGGGCCAGGACCCAAAAATTAAAAAAAAAACAAAAGCGTCGCCAGCAAAACAAAAACGGCACCGCCAGCGTGTGTAAACCCCAAGTAAACCAACTTGGAAAAATTTGAGGGGAGGGTTCACTCTGAAAATATATTTTTTTGCGTTGTGAATTGCTGAGTCTTTGTGGCTCATCGGCAAAACGCGTGGAGATTTATTGTGCGCGCGCTTCCGTCGACACTTCTGAAGTAGCCAAGCATTTTAGATGGATTCACCGCTGAAAGAGCAGTTCTATAGCTGATTTCTTTAGGTAACTAGCTTCTTTACTCTAAGATATATTTTGATTTGATTAGGGGAAATACTGCGGTGCCGCAACCCTGATATTCAGGCGAATTGACGTGCAACGTGTTTACCTCATCTGTCATACCGTGTCATTCTATTACACTCCACACGTTTGTAACTGATGTATAGTAAAGTTGTCTTGCCCAGTATCATACAGTGTACATGTACATGTAATATTGTGTACATGTACATGTAATATTTTTGAAAAAAATTCTTTTTCCGAAGAATTGCTATTGTGGCGGGCGCCGTGGTCTGGTCGCGAGTCGGTTTGAAGACCCACTCTATAACAAATTATGTCTATACAAGGAATGACCAAGGGGGCACTCACATTGAGAAAGTGACCGCATTCGCGAAAAGTGTACAGTACCAGAAATTGCGGGGAGGCTGTTCTTTCACAACAAAGTCTTGCGGGATTCGTGCGATGTTCAATAGGCCTCCTAAGGAGCCCTAGTTCCGACCTCAACACCTACCGTCTGTCTACTTGCAATAAGCACACTGCCGTCTGGGAATTTCCGCAGAAAGGCTCACCCGATGAAACACTCATGTCCATGGGCATTTATTTGATATTAGTACTTCGGGTTTCAAGCGTTCAGACATTGGGACGTTTATTTCGAAAATTGCAAGAGATACAAATAGGTCCTGGGATGCTTCGTCAAGGTTTAAGTAGTCCATGATGAACGGATCAAATTTAGTTGCGCATGTAAGTCTTTTGAATGGACTTGGCAACCTCAAGGGTCTTAGTGTCAACTGAGCTGCGAAACGAGATGCTGACATTGTAGAGGCTTACAAGCTCATTGACTTAGCAGTTGACGAAGTGCAAGCGTTGGGAACAAACATCGAAGATATCTGGGTAGAATGGTTCCAAGACGAGCAAATCATTGGATCTGATATACAAATTCCTCAGTAGTCTAGACAACAGAAGGATAGGACTAACGTATGAGTAACCACTGGGGATTAAAATTTTAGAGAGAAGTTTTCAATTCAAAATTTTTTGCATAGTACACTTTAGGTCTCGCGACGGACCAGGCCAACTTGATTTGTGTAGATGTTGAGTTTCAGTGTACTTCTGGTCCCTCGGCGACTAGTCTTGTGATTTTTTTTACCAAAGTGTGCTTTGTAAAACTATTCATCTCAGCCAGTACTGTTTGGTCCCGCGACAGATCGACTATTTTTAAAGAAATAAGCACAGGTGTACTCTTGGTCTCGTGACGGACCAGGTCAGCTTTTTGTGTACTCTCAGTGTACATCTGGTCCCTCTGAAAACTAGTCCAGTGTATCCTTTCACCACTGTGCACAGGATGTTTTGGTTTCGTGAAACTGTTTTCAGATAATTTGTTTCCTGATAGATTTGACGTTTTTCAATTGTTGTCAACGTGATTCAGCTTAATAAAGTGATACTTAATTATTTATTGTCGCTTTTAATAATAGACTATGAGTTGAGAGCACCATCGTTCGCCAGTTTTTCTCGCAACGAGACAGAACACATGTTTTTTTTCGGACTAACAGTACAGGTCTTCGTTCTTAAACAACTTGAGGCTGCTGTTACCCCATCATCTGATATTCAAGTTTTTACGCCCCGTCGGTGCTCCTCAATTATGCTCTTGAATATTTGGAAATTGTCTAAACCCCTGTATACACAACACAATTTTTCTTATACGACTATACGTATGCTAAAAAAGGTGTGTGTAAGCAGATATTCCAACAAAAATTTTTGCTGGTGGCGTGAATCATACCCAGATGTGCACAATATGATTTCACGAAACTTATGTGCCAAGTTCATGTGACGAAATCGAGAAGGGTTTTTAATTATCTTAAGAAAAACCAGAGACATGTTAAGTGCCAGAAACTTACCAGGATGCATGGAAATTTCACTGTTTGGCTACAAAAACAAAAAATTTCTTACACGGGAGGGGAAATCCCCTCCCGACCTCCTCCCGCTCGGCGCCACGCGCCTAGGACTCGACGTTGGCGGGAATCCTAAACCCCCCCTTGCTGAAAACGAACTGTAGATCCGCCACTGGCAAGGGATATTGTGAACTTAGGTCGCTTTTTTGAAAGAAGTTTAATGGAAGCACTTAACTTAAGAATCCTGTTCATACCTCCTCTAAAAGTTAATCCAGATATATCTACGTATTCTGTCCTTAAAATGGATTGACTTCGTGTACAAATGTGCTTGTTTAATTTCTGTTTATCGTACTTTGGGCCACATGCCTTTGATAGAGTCAGAGATTTCGGAAGTAAAATCAGTAAGATTATTCCTAAGATAAAAACCATACCCTAAACCGCGTAACGCTTTTAACGTGTTCAGTTTTAGTTACTATTTCTCGTAACTAACCAAGTTTCTGGTTGCTGCCTACCTAGGTTTACCTCAGAAAGTAGAGTCAGCGCATTTATGACGCGAGGGAGGGACGAAAGTGGCGACGACCAGAAATGGGGACGCGATAGGCAGAAATCTGAAATTTGGAACCATGAGTATCAAACGTTTTACAAAGTCAAATTAATTCCCCATATAATACTATTTACATTCTTACGTGCTTTAGTAAGTAGATCCCACCAGCAAAAATCATATAACCAGCGTTGTTTTCGCTTTGGGCTGGGCTGAATACTAAACTTCAAAATTATCCGCCAGATAAGTTTGATTGTTGCGCGACATTAGGTGCATTGTTCAACACTAACAACGTGGCGCGTGGCACTGCGACGTCATTGTTGCTATGCAACGAATAACTTTTATGCAAGTGTGGTAATAGCATGATAACAGTTTATTTTTAATAGTTGCTTCAGTCAGGAAACGGGGGAAATAACAGCTTTTCTTGTAGATTCTCTGTTGAGTATGCCAGCTATTAGATCACGAAATCGAGTGTCTGAAACTAGTTCTGTGATTTGTTTCGATATTTTCTGTTTTTCTTTCGTACGATTTTATGTCTCGGTTGTAAAGTGCACAATCTAATTTGAACGTCTTTAGCTTTTGCAAAGACATGTTTTCTTGTCATTTCCTATGGTGTTACCAAAATATTTATATAGCTTGAAATATGAAACCTTGCCTCTTTTGAAGACTCTATTTTAACATGTAGGAGCAAGAGCGTCTTTAAATCTTTATTTTTCAACCACCTGTGAGCTATTTTCATTTTTATTTCTGTAAAATGATTTTTTTAAAAGTGATGTCCCAAACGAAGAGTTATTGACAATGAGTATGGCCAGTTTTGAAATGAAAATTGTAAAAGGATCATTCAAATAGGAATGTCTTTGTTTGTTTGTTTGTTTTTTGTTTGTTTATTGGTGTTTTTTCTTCGCATTTCAGATTTCCTGGTGCAACGTACAATGAAAACAAAATAAAGCAAATTCATCGCTGGTCCAAATATCACATCTTCCAACTGTGTCGGTGGGCGCAAGATCAAGGCAGTGCATGATAACACCATATGCCCTCTATTAGACAGTTTGTAGCCTATTCAATAAATTGTGTCGATCGCTTTTAGTTGTTTTTGAATAACAGTACACGAGGAGTTCTTAAAATTTGTGTGACGTAGCTCTGCAGAATATGATAACCCACCCCCGGTACTGAGATGAACGAACTGGTGTACATGGCACGACGTTGTCGTCACCAACGAGATGTAGCTCATTGGTCGTCACTTAACTGCACTTATGCTTTCCCGCAATCAACAAAGACAGCCACACCATAGTAGAGCTTGTGGATACTCACAGTTTCAAAACCACTGACAGGCAACTAGAGATCATTAGTGTCACTGATCCTAGTTTCTGCCACCCATTCACACTAGTCAATCTGTATATACGGGGTAACTCCTCCCCTAGATGCGACCATTGGAATTTTCTTGACAATCTGCTTCACATCTATCATGGCATTGTTATTGTTGGTGACTTTAATGCTCGGCACTCTAGCTGGAATGGTAAAGGTCTCGCCGAATGCCTTCCAGAACTAGATTTATATATTCTCAACTCTGGTGAACCCAAAGGATGGATGAGAGACCGGGTGACAAGGACTCGTGCATTGACCTTGCTCTGAGCAGTGGCAGTCTTCGCGAACGTGCTGAGTGGCGTAGAAATTGTCAAGCTGGAAGTGATCACTACCCCTGTGCGAGGTTCAACTACACCACCAATTAAAGGCTTCAGTAACAACTTATAAACGACCCTACAATAAAACCGAAGGAGATGAAATCTGGAAATCAGTATGCAGACACGCCAAAAGCTTACATAAGCACGTATGCCACCACAGGAGGCAGAATGCCCCTACTTGGTGGAATAAAGATGTTGACTCTTCCCAGGGATAACAAGCGCTCCAAAGAGCGGGGTTTTGATCGTGCACGCCAAAGCTGCACACCCCAAGAGTTCACGGTCGTCAGAACAGCCAGAAACAGGGCCACTGCCCTGTTTAAACGCTTAGCATCTGAGGCTGCCAATCGTCGATGGGATGAGCTTTGCAGTCGATCCAACTTACAGCTACAGATTTCTGGCACTTCTATCGTAACATGGACAAGAGACGCGCTCCTCCCAGATCCATCCTACTGAATGCAAGCAACATCATTCTCAGGGGTAACAGGGAACAGGGTGAAACGTTTCTCCTGCGTTTCATCCGGCAAAGTGACCACAGGGATGATTCTGAAAGAGACCACTTCATCCAACTACTAGATGGACTTTGCAGGACTGCTGAACAGGACAGTCAATTCTCTACAGCAGAGGTTGCGGATGCTATCAAAACTAACAAAGATGGTGCCCCTGGACCCGATGGCGTGAGAGTCCTGACACTCAAGTGTTTTCCCGGCTCTCTGCTGGCCAAGCTTGTGAAGTCCTACAACGTGAGTTTGGCCATTGGAATCATCCCTCACATCTGGACATATGCCTTCTTAACTCCTGTACCAAAACCTGGAAAAGACCATCGCACACTCAAGGGATATCGCATCATAGTGATGCAGAGGGTCATTGGAAAAATCCTTGAAAGGATCATGGCGCAAAGAATCACCAAGTTCATTGAACCCTGGCTCCTCCCCAGATTGGGTGCTTATCGACCTGGTAGAGATTGGGCCAATGCAGCTTCTGTTGCAGATGAGATATGGCAAGGTTTTGAAAACAAAGAAAACACTATCCTCGTTGGCCTTGATCTGGAAGATGTGTACAATACTGTTCAGCTTCCAAAACTTACGGATGGCATGTACGGTGTATTAGGTGGGTGATGAGTGCCCTCAACAGCCGGCGATGCATGATAAAATATCGCACATGGCATTCAGAATGGGTGTTTGTCAACACAGGCTTACCCCAAGGTTCACCTCTGTCCGCAGTGCTGTTCCGTATCTACACCCTCCCACTCGCCAGACTGAACCGCGCCGACTGCAGACTTCGCACCTGTGAAGACGACACGCTGCTGTCATTGCAAGGACAAACACATCGTGAGATTCTCCACAAAGCGCAGTCTACGTTGTCGAAAATCTGTGAGTATTGTGCTACCAGCGGAATGAGCTGCAATGGAGACAAATGTGAAGCTCTCTTCTGTACTTTGGACAATCGCCTCATTGTCGATGATTTCCCTTGCCCTACCTACTATGGGAAAAGGATTGCAACATGTGACCAGATGCGCCATCTGGGTGTAGAACTCGACCGCAGGCTCAATTTCACTACTCAAGTCAACAGTATGATCAGCCGTGCTAAAAGAGGAGTTGATGTCATTAGGGTTGCGGCTGGTCGGAAGGCGGAGGAAAGGCACCTCGCCATGCTTTATAGAGTCCTCGTTACTTCGGTCCTCGACTACGCTCTTCCCATGATCAACATCAGTAAAACTCAAATCAACAGACTTGAGAGACTTCATAACATTGGTCTTCGCGTCATCACTGGATGTACGAGGTCTACGTCAGTCTTAGCATTACGCTACCTTGTCGGTGTTCCCAGCATTGCAGACAGACAATTTCTTCCACATGGTATTACTGTAGCCAAAGCTGTTCAAAGCCCCTTCCATCCGCTGCACAGTCAAGTGAAGACTGCACTTGACACGGGCTTGAACCCCGTCCCTGCAACGGAAGCTTATCGACTTCGCCCTAGACCTTTCCGCAATGCCCCTCCACCAAAGACTTAGCAGGTGCTCGTGTACTGTCGCTGCTGTAAACGTAACCATGGGTCTCATCGGTGAACACATGATCGCGCAAGAGGCTGCTTGGTGAGAACCCGAATGTCACCATTGCTTTCAACAGGGAAGCTCGGGAATGGCCTCCTGGAGAAGCCCAAGCATTGTGCCGTCAGCAATGGCGTGATCTTGGCGGTATTAATGCCATCATTGTAGCAACAGGTGGATCCTTCGATGGTGAAACTAATCGTGTGGGATGGGGTTATCAAGTACTCGTGCTAACAACATCATAGCGGAAGGCAGTGGCTACCACCATACACTGTATATACACAAGCAGTACCCGGATGGAATTTGAAGCCATACAACGTGACCTTACTAAGCTGTCACCCCTAGACCTAGAAAATCACACCATTATCTTTGCCACCGATTCCATGGAAGTGCTGATGAATATTAAATCTGGAAACCTCCCGGCCAACTGGAGTGTCTTCCGATCACGCTACTCTCATCACATTGTGATCTGGTCTTTCGTACCTGTCCACGCCGGTGTCTTGGTTAATGAGCGTTCAGATTACCTCGCTGGCTCATGCACCACCAACCAACCCCTCTAATTATATTCGGCTGATGTTAAGCTGCTGGCCCACAAACGCACCCTCGAGCAGACTTCGACCCAATGATGGTAGCCGACTGCTCGAAGCTGGTATTATCTGTGGCCAAGCTACTAAGAGTCACAAAAGTCATGCCCGAGTGTTGTCAAATCAGATACTTACAGGCAACGTCAGCCCTGGAGTTCTGCGCCTTTTACTGTCACGGGGGTCTGGGGAGGGGATCAATGCACAAGCATATCCCGAATGATCCTGTCCGTGACAGGTATTTCAGTATTTCCCGCAGCGCACGGTGTTTGTGTTGTCTCGGCTGGTTCCACGGTGCATAAAATTTATGTTCAGGAAATGTGAATCCCAGAAATTATGGTTGCGCCTTTTCGGAGTGCATCTTTATAGTTGGTGGGCCAGAATTTGTAGAGCCTCTAGAATATGGTTTTTGAGAGTACTTTAGGGGGGCAATTTTATTTTGGTGTTTTTAATTCATTTATTAGAGTGTTTTCAAAATCTAAAAACTTCCCACATATAAAGTTGCACATTTTTGAGAAATTTGAGTTTGAAGTTACCTAATAATCACCAAAGAGCTTAGTAAACTTATATTTGTAAAAACAACAGTTTTGGTGACTTTTTTGTAAAACAAGTAATATGGTCCCATCAGTGCCATTGCATTGAACAATATTACATACACATTACATGTTTTACTATTGTAGATTAATTGTAAACAATGAAATTTAAAAATGTAAAGAGACACCTAGTGGCAAAAATGCAAACTAGGTCTGAATGTTGCTAGGAAGTTATTCTGGCATTGTCTGGCAACAAAAACAACACAAAACACTTGAGACTGGACAAAATTTGTGCCTCAGTGACTAAAACATTGACTATTGGTTTAAAATACAGCTTGTTTGCATAATACACCAGAAATACTTTATAGTACAAAAACAATATAGTTGAATGATCTCTGTGAATGTGCACACAGACTGTATGAAAATAATAGATTATTCTGTCAGCGTTTATTAAAGAGTATGCGACAAATACATGACAATGATCAAAGTACATGTATGTACTTTCTATGACTTAATCAACAAATAAAATTAACTTTTTAATTAAAAAAAAAAACGAATTAACGGGGTTGGAGGTCAATTTAGGGTTGACTTGTCAAAGAACTATCCAATGTTATGCAGTAAGTGTTGCTGTTGTTACTACAGTTGTCACAGCTGCACATTTCTGTGCAGTTTGACCCAGCATTGCAGCACAAACTCAGTTTCCCAGCACAAATGTTCTTTTTGCACTTGCAGCGTTCATGATTTAGTACTGTCAATGGAGATGTGGGCATTGCCATACACTTTAACTGCAAAGCTCCACCATCAAGGAGCCAACTATGGTCGATTAGAGAGGGTACAGCACTGCACACTGGTGATTGGCCCGCAGGCAATGAAGGGTCAAACACGAAGTCCTTGTTTAGAGGCGGGCAGGATTTGGGCAAACGTTTGATTCAAAATATATTATAATGGGCTGTGTTAATTAGAGTCAGCAAGTGAATTATTGAACACTAGCCTCTATTCACCAAGTTCATATCTCTTAGTCGGGCACAAACTACAACAGTGAGTAGTTCAATAATCGTTTCTTAAGATTGCCTGTCCAAATAACTTCATGCACACCAGCTTTCTGAAGAACAGCTTCAAAGTCTTGATTTAGTTTTGAAAGGCAAATGACATATCCATGTGTTAGAAGCTTTGATTCAATGAACTAGAAAAACATCTCTGAAAACTGTGGATTCGTCACTCTTCACAATCCTTGTCTTTCTATTTTTATAGCATGATGATTTGTTTTACTTGGCTTCTAAGACACAAGGTCTTTATCTTTAAATTTCATTTGCATATTCAGGGCTCTGGACTGAGCTATTGCTTGCGATACAAGTCCAACTGAAACAAAAAACCCGAACTGTTAACACTAATTTAACATTCAACTATGAATGAGTTGGCATGCAACTTTTTCAGACAGACTTATCAGGAACTGATCCACCACCAGCCTAACAAATTTACATGCCGTCTGATCTGTCGCCTAAAAATGTTCATCGTCTAATAATTAGATTAGTTGATGCAACTGAAAATAAATCAGCTGATATAGCAGTGCAGTTATTGAAATTTAATTTTTTTAAATCAGATGCTCAAACCATAGTCAATCGATTTACACTTAAGGTAATCGACGTTTGACGAAATGGACAGTGGCTTCCATCGTCCTCAAATTACGACGGCGACGATGTCCACTTAGGCACTTTAATTTAATTATCATTGCAGCTACCTAAGTAATTAATGTTTACAAAAAATTGAGAAGAGGTTCCCCCTATCCCAGGACTACGGCAGGGGATGGCGGCCACTTGGGCATGTTGTTTGCAACCATCTACTCCATTTAACCTTCTCAAAAAAATTTTGACTTAGAGTGCTTTAAAATCACACCCACAGTATAACGCCATATGATTATCCCTTAGCGCAAGAATTGTCGATGTGGCAACTGAACAATGGAGTGTTCGAAAAACAGGATTGCAGGAGTATTTGTTTAAACTGGGAACAAATGAAAACATTAACGACCACCTCAGAGGCATCTCTCTACGCGGTAGTTCTAAACTTATAGGAAATAATTTACCGAAAAGCATCCGGCATATGGAGTACCTATGGTATGATCACCGTCTCTACTGGGTCAGCGGTATTGTCTAAGGCCTAGGCAGCCAAGGGGCTGAACAAGTTAAAAAAACAACTGGTGATAATACTGAAACACTCATGGAAACACCAAGATGTACCTTTCAAAAACAAGTACCTGTTTTTGAAAGCTATCCTTTCTCTTTCTTGAAATATAGTCCATAATATACTTTTCCTGCTAACAATTGATGCACTCATGTTTCAGAATGTTCCTATCTTGTTCAGGTTAATTGGGTGTTTCAGATTTTGGAAGTATAATTGATTTCTTGGGAAATCTTGGATAACATCTGTATCACTTTCAGCAACTTCAGCTTTAGTACTACTGCTGGTGTCTTGAAACGTTGCTATGCCGTTCTATGTCCTTTCAATTTTTTGGTCTGACGCTTGGTCTTCTAGTCTACAGCACTCAGCAGTATACTGTGTAGGCTATACCAGAACATGCAGCTGTTTTCTGCACAAACGTTTGTGACACCTCTTCTTCTTTTTGATATACTGATATACAGAGTTCCACAGTCCATTAGCTTTCGTCAGGAAGCTTTCCTAAGCTTCTTTAAGCTCTGGCATCACAATTTTGTGCTGTTTGATAAACATTGAATTATACAGGCATCACACTCCATGGGAGCAGCCATATTGAAGTAAATAAGCACAATAATACAATCTGGTTCTCTGATTGGTCAATTCAGTAGAAAAGCGCCACCAAGTGGCAGGAATGTGCATCATGTTTTGTGCATCAAAAACACCTTTTTAAAAAAAATGTGCAAGTGTAGACGTTGGAGCTTTTTGGAATTTGATTTATAGGTATATTCTCCAGCCACATAGAAAAAACTAGGTTGCCCCCCCCAAAGTACTCACAAGGATGAACGCTATGAGATCTGGCCCACCGACTATTATACTGTCGATGTCTTTTGTTTACGATACTGTCCTGTATTCATACAGTATGAATAACACACCGGCTAAATCGGCCAGAAATGTGTTTGTTGTACATGCATGTGCTTCAAGCACGCGGCTTTGCTGCGACACCACTTGCATGACAAGGCTAAAAATTGCTCATAGTCCACCATTTTTTCACGTTGTTGTAAAGCTAACCAATGACTGCCGAGGTTACATCAACCAATGCTAATGCGCATGCTATTGCGTGATACCTGCATGCAGATTAGGCGTGCGCTAGGACCTACGCTAGGACCTAGCTAAAATCTAGTCAAAGTCACGTGTTCTTAATTAAAATACACGGCAATGTCTCACTTATCTCGTGAAGTCTTGCTTTTTAGCGAGGTCCTAGCGCTACTGAACGGGAGGTAGGCACGTAGGGAACTAGCGAGTAATCCCAGTGGCTGCCTCCATCATTGTGTCATGGACTGTGGGGACATCTAGCGGGTGTGTGTGCGCTGACGAAGTACGCGAGGCGTCGACTACCATGGCCAATTTTAGTTTGTCAAATTCAAAATTGTGAAGTGTCTTTGTTTAAAATATTGAGAACCAAAAATGAGAAGTGTAATGGAAAAATACGCGTAGGCAAAATACAAAGCAAACCAAGAAAAAAATTGGGCAGCAAAGATGATATAAATTGCGAGAAATATATCAACAAGAGGGTGACTCAGTAATCAGAGGTTAGCAGGCAAAATTTGGTAATCGGAGGGTGGAAAGGTAAAAAACCTGTAGGATTTGGCCAGGGAGAGGCTCAGGGAGGTAATAAACATAAGATAGATCTGCTGAAGACGAGGTATGAGCAGAAACAGGGAGTGGGGCTCCCCTCAACCAAAAAGCTTGTTGGGAGGAGACAGCTTTCTGCCTCCAATATTCCAGGTGTTCATATCAATTAATTAACAATTAATTATTATAAGTTTCAACACACAAAGTATGTTTAAAAATAAAATTGAAAAGTTAGCAGACTCTCCTCCCAACCACCACCAAATGTTTCCTACGCCAATGTCCAAAAACTATACTGTTACCCCATTCAAAGACGGGTCCAGACTTTTGTATCGAAAATCCACAAATTACGGCATTCTACATTCAAGCAAGTGTGTGGATGTGTCCAGTTACATGAAACAGTCCCAAATAGCGATTCAATAGGGGCAGATCCAGGATTTTTATTACGGTGGGGCAGCGTATCAAAGATATTTAAGAGGGGTGGTACAAGTCAACAATTTGAAAATTCTAGATTTGATATCACTAAAGTAAAGGCAAGATGGAGGGTTCGGACCCCTTTGACCCCTGGATCAGCCCGAGCTCAACTCAGTTGCCTAAATCTTTTGCGTATTTGTTTCGTTCTGTACCCACATTTGCTATACTTTTCTATAATTTTATCTTCATTACGAACTGACCTAAAAACTGAGCCCTACTTATTTTCAATAATATTGAGAATTGGTCTTTAAATGAGGGACGTTGCATGAAAAGAACCCTACTTACATGTATTTTCAACGCAGAAAACTCAGTAGATTTAGGGAACATAGTGGAGTCGCTATTTCATGCAACCGGGCACTGGACCCCTAGCATACGTGCCTGACGGTATCTGAAATGGGTAGCGAATTGGGGTGGGTTGCGGGAAATGAAACTGGGGACAACAGTGGTACGGAACTGAAAATCAGCAAGAGATGGAATTCCTGCCTATAGTCCAATAAACCTTCCTTGTATGCCCCTATAAAGCAGTCAAGATGCCAATTGAATACACAGTCTATTTAGGTTATTTTAACGATGCTTTGCAGTTCCCGTAAACCATTCATGTTTAATTAAACCAACTATCATCAATAAGTTAAAGGCATATTCAGCCTACGTAGGCAGGCCAACTTCAAAATAAATAACATAAAGACGCCTTTTTCATGACTTGTTTCAAGACCGGTGTCAAAACAAAAATCTAAACAAACGACGTCGTTACTGAGTGTAATGGGGTTTCCATGGTAATACACCGATGTAGGGCTCACTATGCCTTTAAAAGGACAATTCCCTCAAAACTTCCTACGGCAAATTATCAAACAGGTTATCAAACCATACAAATAATATTTATTATGCACTGAAGTCCATACCATGATAGAAAATAAATGTGCACCTCGAACTGCAGTAGAACGCAGTGAACAGTAAAGACATTAAGTTCAACAGCTTCACACAAAAATATCCTTTGTTTCAAACGTAATCTGTGTAGGAGGAAAAACTAAAACACGTCTGATTTATTGAAATATTGAGAGAACACTGAACGCAAGTAAAAACTACATAGCGCTATAAGTATTATGACGAAAGTAAACTTGGAACAAACTGATTGGAAGTATATTAGAAACGTAAGGAAGAAAATCCGGAAAAACAATGGAACCCATATCGCAAAGTGAACGTGAAACGTGAACCAGAAAGGAATATTAACGTCATGACATCCTCCCCGGGAAAAACGGTTAATTCCAAACGCATCTACAGATAGTTCATGCTAGTGAAGATTCCAGAGGATATAACTTCGTAATGGGTCGGTGGGTTAGACCGGATTTTGTGCGCAGCGATACAGATCGAATATTATTGTCACGTCCTACATTTAACTCATCAACCTTTCCTAGTTGCCAAAGTATTCTTGGTAAATTGTCATCATGTATTAAAACAATGTCTGCAGTCTGTATTGAAGTAGGATTCCCTGTTTTTTTCTGATTGTTTGACATTTCCCTTAGTGACGTCAAATACACGTGTTTCCACCGCTGCACAAATGTGCTAATCAATTGAAAACGTTTGTTGTACACGGCATCGAGAGTTGTTTGGTGGAAGTCAGGATCGAAGAGTTCATCTATATCAACATGCCGAAACGGTAAATTTCCAACAGCACGACCATAGATGAGTTGCTTTGGTATGAGTGGATCTGCGACAGAAATGTCACTGGACAAAAATGTTAGTAGGCGGTTGTTTATTTCGCACTCGCATCCTGGGAGAACCGTGTTCAGCTCATGATAATAAATCCTAGATCGACCGCGCACCTTCTTATAGTAGTTTTTGTGAGTCCAATCAAACTTTTCCAAAATCCTCCATACCATGGAGCTCTTCTAGGAATGAATTTCCACTCAATGTTTCTGTAAGTTAGAAAGTCTTGAACGTTGGACCAACTTCCAAACCGTCATTCAGCGATGTGTTGCTTGAATTGGCCTTGCAACTACACTCAGTTGTACACTATCCGAATGGGCGTCCTTTTAGAGTCGGGCTGTGTGGGATGAAGTGACCACTTGAGATGGGCGAATCGACAAACTGAATAATACCATCGCGTAATTGCTTTCCAATGATCTTTTGATAGCGATCACGAGTGTCGGAGTCGAGTCGTCTGACCATAGACCCTATTCACGCCGACAGGAGGCGCGTTCCAAAACGAGGCTCGCTACGATAGCTCTGTTAGCTTATCGGCATAGCAGTCTGTGTTTCAGTCCGTGTTGTTCCCCGAACGGCTAGAAAAAATACGGACACGCTTCACAATCTCTAAAGACGTTTAGATTCGGAAGCGTTGGGTCGTTGCCATACGCCGACGAAGCAAAATATGTCCGTGTAAAATAAATGTTTTCGAAAAGTTAGATCATATTTTGTNAACCAGGGGGTCTTGGGGGTGAGTAAACAACGCATAGGCGCTGAATGAACCCCGTTTACCGTTTTCTTTAGTCAACAGGTCCGCAAACCCAAGAATTCAAGACCCCTGCATCCCCAGATTTTAGGCTGGGCGCGCGCATCTGCCGAAATGCTACTTATTACTGTGCCTGCCCCCCCTAATTCAAAATCCTGGATCCGCCCCTGCACGGGTTGAAACATTATAATTTTTCTTTCCAAAAAGGACAGAGCCCCCAATCCCTCAAATTTAGGGCCCAATATCGGCCCTATTCCCCTCTAAAAAATATTGAAATATCACGCGAAATTCCCCCCACGAGGCATAAAAATTACCCTAGTGAAAAATCTCTCTGAGTTCACATAACCTGTAACCACACAGGTGACAATTTTTTAAGAGCACAAAAGGCTACTTTAAAATGAGACAGAGCCTATGAGAGCTTGCAACAGGGCGGGGGTGCTATTGATGGTGATCGGGAGGTAGACTGTTCCCGCCCTCACACGGCGAAAAAATGGCCTCTCAGTAGGCACTGGCACCTTTCCCCTCGGATGAACGAGGTTCCTGCAGAAACATGATAACTATGATCTCATTGTCCAGTTAACTGAAATTGAGTTCTAAAAAGAGGTCACGTTTTGGACGAACGAATTAGGTGTTTTAATTTTAAAATTCAACTTGGTCCAAATTGATACTTGAAATCTAACACATGAAATAGACGTAAGAATTATTACAACCAAGAAAACAGAATTGATGGTCAAATAATTTTTATTTTCAATTGCGAGTCTGGTTTATTATTTTAATAAAAATATATTTAAAAACATCAATTATTCTTTCAGATCAATGACAAATCAACTGTTAGTCCCGGGGAGTGCATAGGATCAGGCTATGCTTGATTTTAATATTCTTGATCAACAAATTAAACCAGATGTGACTAATTGCACATGACAGCCACCACTGTCGAATATGTCTTCAACTCGTCAACAATACGAGCAGATGACCTGGTCCGCGTAGAAAGTATTTTGATCAAAAATTTACAAGAAAAAAGTAACCCTGCATTCAGCATAATACCTAATCCGTAACACTACGATCGCCGCAATTTGTTCTATTTACTTTTCATGTTTCGAGCCTAGTTTTCCGAAAAAAATTAAACTCTTTCGTCAGACAACTCTTTGACGCCTTAACTTGTTCTCTAATGTAATTTTCTACGTCTGTGTGGTTTAATTGTTGACACATTATTAAAATTCAGTATCCAGGTTGAACTCGAAAGACCGGCTATTTAACTCACGCAATGTCTACTTTCGCTTTGTTTATCGCAGTGAGCCTCGCTTTGGATTTTAATGTCCGCCGCGTGAATAGAGTCTATGGCACGTGTGCGGGAAAGAGCTACGCCATAGTTTGTCGGTAAGTCTGGATGGTCAGTCTTCCAAGGCAGTCTCGCATCATATCTGCCGGTTTCGGCCTCACTGGTAATGGTGTCGTAAAACTAATGTAGATCGTTTTGATGATTTTCAGCAGACTTTACTCCTGTCTTTGTAATGTTTTATGCCGATGTGCTCTAAATCCCAGTAACGTTCCAGGTCCAGCGGGTCTGTAACAGCCAAGTGTTGTACACAGATAGTGGATTGACTGCCGGGATCACTTTGTCGCAGTGGACCCGAAAACCAGATATCCTAACTTGGATTTGACGGCCGTAGGTCCATCGCCACGAATGACTAAGTCTTAAACAAAGTCCCAGCATCTATCTGCACCGATTAAAATGTCTACTATAAAGTGACCATCTTGGTTAGAGGAATGAGCTAGACGTAGACCCGTAAGATGTCCACAGGCACGAACGGTATCCAATTTAATTTGAAGGGGAGCGGCAACATGAGGAACAACTAATACCTCCAACGGGATAGTGGTGCCATCGAGCGTTGTCACAAAAACGCGGCATACGTCAAATGTGTTCGATGATCTGTGTTCCGCACCAAATGTGGTGATGCTTAGGTTTTCCTGTCGAACTGGTTTGAGGTGTACCTTTGAGGCGAGTGGTGAACTTATAAACGATCGTTGAGCACCCTCGTCGAAAAGAATGTTCGCTATGTGTGTCATCTGGCTACCGTCACTGACTGACGCAGTGGCTGTTTTGAGTAGAACCTTGTTCGCAGAGGAGACATGCATCGTCACTGATGTATTGTTTGCTTGAATGGCGGGGTTTGTCCTTGATGGTTGCGGGTTTTCTGATAGGTCACTTTGAGACAGACGCAAATTACATGAGAAGTCACTCTGGGGTGGAGGCGGGTTTCTTGCGTGGGCTGTCTCGTTGTGTTGGGTTGATGCGGGTGAATGTTCGCCGATTTGACTGCACAGGATGGTGTGATGTTTTGCTTTACATCTTCTACATCTGTTTTGTGATTTACAAACTGCTATTTTGTGTCGCCCCAAACAGTTAAAACAAGTTTTTTGTTGCTTAACAATGTTGAGTTTGTCATCGCAAGGACGTTAGCAAAAGGTTGCTGAGTGCGCTGCGGTGTTGCAGGAAAAAACACATGCGAGGATATTTGTAGGTGTTTGTAAGAAAAGGCGCAGTTGGCGGTGTCGAGGTAGGAGGACCATGTATGTCGACACAGGCATTGATCACATCTAGTTCTGTTTTCATATTTTTCCGTAGTGTTGTCATGGTCAAATCCAAAGCATCACCGTTGGCTCTAGCTACATGTATGTTCTCGCGGATCCGATTTGGTAATTTATCTAAGATAGTAGGCACCAATAAGTCCTTGTTTTCATGAGGGTCCAGTGCATAAAGGCTGCGAATAAGTTTTTCGAAGGTGTCATAAAATTTCTGGAAGTTTCCATCACTGTAAATGTCGTGTAGAGTACGTGCTGTATGATGTGCGTGCGTATTTTCGTTGCTGAACCGTATCTTTCCAGTAGGAGCTCTATGGCGACTGTATAAATTGCGTTTGTCAACTGTATGCCAGCAATGACGTCCAGCGCAGGTCCTTTCAGCACGGATTTAAGATACTGGAATCTTTGTACGGGTTGCAGATGGTTATTTTTGTGGATCGTGTTTTTTACGAATCAGAGAAAGCGTGAAAATCTAGTAGATCTCCAGAAATTTGGCGAGTTCCAGCTTGGGTAAGTGTTGGTTGTCGGGGCTGGCGAAGAATGTGATAGCAGTTGTAGACTCGGTGGCTTAGGAAGCGCTGACATGGTGAATTCATCGCGATCTATTTGTAGGTTATTCAGTAACTATGTGATAATGAAGAGGTATTCGTTGCTGCTTTCCAGATATTGTACTTGGTCGCTATTATCGATGATGGTCGATGCAACTTGTGTTTCGTATTCCACATAAAGGTTCTTTTGGTCTTCAATGTGTTTTATCCCATACACGTTGAATCTGTCGAGGGAAATACGACCATGTAATAATGTTTTCCGTATTCACCTCCCGCACTACTTCAACAGTGACCTCTGACACTGAAGGTTCAAATGGTAGGTCAATGTTGACTCGACGTCGTTTGCCGGTTAAATCATCAAACTTTCGGAAAATAGTAGTAATACAATCGTAGCAGTGTAAATACCACTCAACATGCAACCAGCTCTCAATCGTAACGTCTGGAACAGGACTGCTAATTATACGACAGTTTCTGTCTTTTAACATCTTCGTGAAAGCAGACGACGCGTAGGCTACGCGCTCCGGTCAATGACCTAGTTTCATGAATGAGTGCAGCTACCCGATGAGGATTTTACAATGTTGTAAATATTCTTGCTATTTATTTATTTATTTTCGAAATATGATGCAAGTTCAATGCACAATAACTGTCGTTTTCACACTTTTATCAATTTCAAGGAATAAACCGTTACATTCAGAGGCGGATTTATGGGGGGGGGGGGG